>WURV02175757.1:0-13831 GCA_011762755.2 Epimenia babai
ATTATATTGTATAACACAATAGTAAGTAAATACAAGTAAATCATTGCCTAACACAACAGTTAAATGAAATGAAATGATATATTGCATAACACGATAAAAAATACATTCATATCCTAATCATCTATTAAATCATAGCATAACACCATCATTTTACTAGGGATATAGGTGGGTAGCCGCGTTAGTCTAATTGTTAATAACGCGGCTGGGATAATGGGCAACACCTTTTATATAGACCAACTGGTTTATTGATCACAAGCTTGCGCATAAATACTATGCCTCATCAGGTGATTACATTTCTAGAGTGACCAGATATACCAAAGGAGTGAGTTGCAGTTATCAAGTCGTGAAGTAACATGTGCACAAAATTTTCTGTAGTCTGGCGATCAAGATATTTACGCACTATAAAGTTCTACAGATATAGTTCTTAATTAGGAAACGCAGATTTGGTGACATGACTTTCCATAGAGAAGTTACGCTAAAAGTTAGGTTATCTAAAGTCTATTTAGAAGAATTGAGTTATGAACGGTGTCAGAGAGGTCAAGAAGAATAAGTAAGGATATGGCACCCTTTACACAGTTTGCTTGAATATCATTTTGTATCTTAAGTAAGGTGTGCTATAACCCTTACGATCGTTATTAAATCATGATCGTTTTCTAGGAATCAATAGTTTCGTGGTGCATCTAGAAAACTTTTTAATTCACTATTATAGTTTTCAATGAGAGGATTAGCACTCGATTGTTTGAGGAATTCCTATCTTTAAATCTTACATTTTGCCCTCCAGTTATATTGGTGGATTATAGTTACAGTTATAGGTGGATTGGGAATTGATTAAATTCGGATAATTGAATGTCAAACTTTATAGTGATCAGATACATGAGAATTAATTACAGAAATGTTATCACAAATATTATCAAAAGTCTGGGTTCAAATAAGATCAAGTTCGTTTCTGTGGCAGTGTGTTGGTTTGTCGACAAGTAAGTCAAACAATTAATAGACATCAACTTTTTTGCCTCAAGGTCGTTTTCAACTCTAATATGAAAGTTGAAATCATCGACAATGAGAAGTTCATCAGATGTTGAACTGATTGTCGACAATCAGATGTTGGTACATATTTAGAAAGAAGGTCTGGAAAGTCCTCAATGAGTTTGAGACGGATGAAGGTCTATAGAAAGTTAACAGGGTAAGGTTTTTATGATTGGCAGTCACTAAAAATTCGACGTACTCATATTCTTTGATAAAATGAGTTAAGACAGTTGCTACTTTGATTGAGTTTCGATGAATTCTCGCTAGTCCACCACCATCCTTAGCAGGCCAATCATGAGCAGTGAGGGTATAATCAGGAGGTGTGAGGGAGACTGATGGCACCATCACCCGGCTTTAAC
Organism: Epimenia babai; assembly: GCA_011762755.2. Lineage (NCBI taxonomy): Eukaryota > Metazoa > Mollusca > Solenogastres > Cavibelonia > Epimeniidae > Epimenia > Epimenia babai. The sequence goes on from WURV02175757.1 coordinate 1,383, forward strand.
CAGGTTTCGGTGCAGATTAAGATGTCAATATCATGGTCAATCATGTACTCACTAAGTGTGGATTTCTCACAGACTGACAGTTCAGGAGTCAAGCTTGTATTTGTCTACGGACGAATGGAATGCGTTTTACCGGTGGATATGTAAGTGTTTGTACTTTTCGTATAGTATTTAAAGGAGAATGATAGCTGGAGGATATCACAGGAATTTTATTAGTCTACGACATTGTCAATGGAATACAAGTCATAGGATGAAGAGACAACTTGCTCAGTGAGGTAGCGCAGGTTCGAATGATTTACACCCACTGAGCTCGATGAGGTCTAGAGTTGCATCTGTTTGTAGTCATTTATCTGTTTGTAGTCATTTATCTGTTTGTAGTCATCTGTTTTTAGTCATTTATCTGTTTGTAGTCATTTATCTGAGTGTTGCAGAAAAAGTTTTGGTTTCTTTTACGTCGATGCTGGGGATTTGTGATGATAGTCTGGATGCTCGTGACATTAGAGAGATGTGGAATGCTGCTGACGGTCAGTGATGAGAGCAAATAGAGCCAGAAGTGAGAACATTATGGTAATAGCGATAAATCTGTTACAGAGAAGTAAGAGCAATGACACTGTTACAGAGAGTAGCGATGATAGCGATGTACTAAACACATCTGACCCCTACGACTGCTACACTTCTGATGTAGGTGTAGTTTTAGCACTTGGAGGCTTTGGCATATTTTTATAATTTTGGTATTAAAGTAGGAGGCAAACGAATCGGGAAGTGATTGGGATGGAAATTGTAAGATTAGATTGCTAGAGGTGAGACTGCTGAAAGTTTTGAATAGCTGTTGTTGAGAAGAGCAAGCACTCTTGTTCTTGTTAGTGATAAAATGCTTTTTGGCTGCTTGAATCAAGTGAGTGACGCGATTGGATGACATACGGTAGGCTATATTGAGAGTTTCAGAAGGATGTTTTAGGAAGGCTTTTTCAGCTTTTCGCTTGGTTCTTCTGACTGGATTTGTTGATTCATCCAGGGTCGAGGCTGACGAGGTTTGGCTCTGTTTGGAGATGATGGGCGCAATTCTCTTATAAATTCTGGCTATTATGTTCACCTGAAAAATAAAAAAAAAATCACTGTTAGGGTATATTGCAACATTCAGCAATAAATATACTCACAGTTTCTCAAATATATCTAATTAGGTATACTGTGTGAATTTAGCGCATTCGCCGTGATGAAGATACTTTAGCGTTTTAAATAGAATGCACTGGTCATTTACTATTTCAATAACAATTTAATTAATTTAATTACCTTGTTAAGAGTATATATATAATCGACGCAAGACATACCAACCAGTACTCTTGGGGATGGCAGTTGGAATATGGTTATAGGATGTAAGCGTGTAATCGAATGTATTGACCTATATGGTTAACAGCATATGATTTTATAGAGTCTTTGCATTAAGAAACTATGAAACACTTTATTTGACAATATTGGGACTTCAAAAATTTTTGTGCGTGCCAAAATTGATATACTGTAGCTATGTGGTTTGATAATATGTGACTCCATCTGTGAATTTGACTTTTTTGAAAATACTACATAATTCACCTTGAATTGTCCGTATGTATTGTGTAGAAATATAGGATTGTTTGATATGGAATTGAACATTTGATGTTTGTAGCAATAGTTGGTTTTCCAGTCACAAAATTCATTGGTGCAGTCAAGTTATACTTCGGTTACACTAACCAATGGAAGCCATTTTTACCTTTTGTTGTCATCTTCAATAGAATGATTTTAATTATGGTTAGTTGGTATTAAGCGCTATTAAAATATTAACCTTGTTGTAGTCTTCTGTTGACGATAGCATGTCAAGTGTCGTGTTTCCATGTTGCTTTTCCTCGCGTTCTTCATATCTGAAATCCAGCGTTCATTTGTGCTCTTCTATGGTAGTGAAAAAACAAGAATGTCTTCTTTTTCATCGTATTGTTTACAATTGGCTAGCTTGACAGTACTTTGAAGCATTTTCATTTTATTGTGTTTTGCTTCTTTGAATATCACAACATCCTGTAAATTAGCTACAGAATAACTTTTGTTGGTTTTCTTGCTCTTTCGTATGTCAGTGAGGTTTTTATGTAAGCAAACATAGCATTTAGTCCTCGTTCAGCCATTTTTATTATATGAAATGAACGTTAGTGGATGCAGAAGTATAAATATTCTCACTTCTAGGTACAGCTGTACAACTATAGCACAAACTATATCAGCTCAATGATACTTAGAAAAATACTTGAAAATGAAATGAATGTAGAGAGTAAGTAATATGTGAATCTTAGCAAGTTGGTACTAATCACAGAGTCGGGCATCTTATTATATAAGGATTTGATTAGTCGACAGAGGGATCCAATGGGATGCCAATGCTCATACCAAGTGACATCCGACGTGAACGGACGTATTTTCTTTGTCTCCAGTTTTTTGCACTTTTATTTAACAAGCGTTACCTTATTTAATTTTGTATCATTGTGTGGGTCTAGGTTAGCGGGCTATTGTTATGGAGTTGTGATAGTCCTTTGTGTTAATGCGATCTAGGTCGTGACACTGAGTCAATCCTTTGTCTAGTATCTGCGAACAAACAGCTCAAGAATAGCTAGGGACTACAAACAGCGGCGCATTGTCTAGTTAGTGAACACACATAAGCGTATTATTTGCTTTGAACTGAAAGCTCAAGTTTTTGAAAGTTGAACTATTAAATACGATCAACAATGGCGAATTTGCGGGTCAAACACCAAAACAATAACTGCATTCAAGAACACGATGGGGCAGCAGTAAGTTCAGAAGATGTTCATTCATCTTTACAATTCATTTCTTCCCAAATTAACAGTCTTAAAGTATTTGAAAAGAAATGCGCAGAAAAAACCTATCCCTCTGATGGGACTGATGGTATCGGTTTTTCTGTGCATTTCTTTCCAACTATTCAGAAAACCACATTGGCTACCCTCTTTAACATAACACAAAATCTAGCGCATTTGATGAACTTACGAAAAATGTTACAAACCTCGATACTCTAATCGCGCAAGAGGACCTAATCGCGCAAGAGGACCAACGTATTAATGATTTAGAGAGTCGTGTGAATGGTTCGAACAATACTTTAAAATTGACAACGTGGTCATCACCAGGACCGAGGTAACATCATTTGCGTCGGCGGCGTGCTCAAGTGAGCAGGAAGCAGAAATAACAAATGCGCGGAACGAGGACCTTCTTTTAAAAAATTTCGCATCATTTATGAGTGAAGTTGGAGTTAAATTTTTACCGTACTGATTTTAGTGCCATGCACTATCTCAAGGGTACGGACAAAAATAGAAAGAAAAAAATTATCATCCGCTGCATCAATTGACGGAAGAGGGAGCAAATCATGGCAGCGAGAAAGAAATTGAGAAAGTCCCAAGTGTACATCAACAAACATCTTAAGGTGAAGAATGCACGGCTCTTTATACAAGCTTGCAATCTCCGCTGCTGCGAGCATGTGTTTGCAACTATGACGCGTAATTGTAAAATTTACGTCGAGAAACGTAAAACGTCACTGCCAGTGGAGGTGCGCTTCAAAGAAGATTTCATGAGGCTCTGACAACAATTAATGGTGAGCCAGCCTGCTACACGCCGTTGATACACTCTCTGACGGGCAGCTTGTGTACGTATCGAGACACCTGTACCTGGACAATGACTACTGATGGCAAATATATGCTGAAATGCAGATATGCTGAAAAATTATGTGAAATAATAAATTATGATAAATAGCATCGTGTGCCAATTTATACAATTAGCTATGGGAGCCAAATTTAATCCATGTATCCTGTATATACTGAACGTTACTGGAAAATCAATAAAATGCAATTTTTGTGAGTCATATGTGCATACGGAATGTTCCGGGTTTTCTCAGCAAGGTATTATTAGTTATATAGATCAACTATTTTTTTTTGTTATCCTTGTATATCAGAAATGTTTCCTATTCATAGTTTGTTAGATGAAGAATTCAATCAATTTGTGGCCCATGTTCCGGATGGTCTGTGGGATTGTTGTACAAAAGGTGTTCAACTTTAAATTTTGATTTTTTGGCAATAAAATGAACAGTGATGTCGAATTTGACTAATTAAATGATATAGAAAATAATGCTGACATCAATTCCTACAATAACAAATGTAGACTCAAACTGTCACACTGATAAGGCATTTGGTGAACTTCTCTACTCTATGACTCGTACAAATAAGAATTTTTCCATTAAACACTTTGAGGCACGTAGCCTACAACGTAACTTTGCAAAGATAAAATTATATTTAGCATCTAATAACTACGAATTTTAGGTCATAGCCATTACAGAATCTTGGACTAATGATAACAATTTGAGGTCATAACCATTATAGAATCTTCCCCGAATAACAACAATTTTAGGTCATAACCATTACAGAATCTCGCACTAATGATAACAAAAATTTTAGGTCATAACCATTACAGAATCTTGGACTAATGATAACAACAATTTTAGGTCATAACCATTACAGAATCTTGGACTAATGATAACAAATATTTGAGGTCATAACCATTACAGAATCTTGGACTAATGATAACAAATATTTGAGGTCAGAGCCATTACAGAATCTTGGACTAATGATAACAAATATTTGAGGTCAGAGCCATTACAGAATCTTGGACTATTGATAACAACTGTGAGGATTTTGTGTTAGGTGGATATGATAACTATTTTATATCTAAGATCAAAGAGAAAGGAGCTGGTGTTGCTTTATACATACTTAATCAATTTTATCATAAAAAACTTTGTTAACTCTCCAAAAGCATAGATGATTGTTTGTGGGAATCATTTCGCCATGCAAGAAAAAATTACGTATTGCATGTGTCTAAAGAGGGCCTAACACAAATCTAATTTTTTACTGATAGTTTTCGCCCTATTCTCAAGGAAACTAAAAACACCACAACTTATATATGCGGTGACTTAAATATAGATCTTCTCAAATATGCCAACCACCATGACTCCAAACACCTCATCGACCAAATGTATAGCGTTGGTTTATTTCCATTAATAAATCTCCCAACTCGTATAACCTCATAGAGTGCAACAATAATAGATAATATTCTTACAAAGTATAAGGAATGTCCTCACTAGTGGTATTTTAATCAATGATATTAGTGACCTTTTGCCAATTCCCCATCCAATTATGTTAACCTACATATAGAAGTACTGGTACAAGAGTGAATATTTTAAAACTAAAGTTAGATGAGAATACTATTTCAGATCTCAACTTTTCATTATAAGAGTTTGATTGGACAAACGTTTTGAAGGAAAGTAGTGTGCATGAGGCTTACACTGTATTTATAACAAATAATCTGCTCTATGAGAGATGTCCTCTGAAATCAACTGAAGTAAAAGTAAAATAGTCAAAGATAAGCCGTGGATGATATCTGGACTGAAGAATGCATGCCTCAAAAAAACTTACTATACAAAAAGTTTCTAAAATACAGAGATGAAATCTCTGAATCTCATTATAGAAAATACAAAAATAAATTGACATCGATATTAAGAAGATCAGAACGAACCTTTTATGTAAAAAAGATTACAAATTATTCTGGTGACGTGAAAGAGACGTGGAAGATTTTAAATGAAGTCATCAGAAAGAATAACAGATCATCATCTTACCCAGGTGGATTCCACTGTTACAATGTTATAACTAATGATAGTCATAAAATATGTAATGGGTTCAATGCCTTTTTTGCTAATGTCGGTTCCTGACTTTCTAAGAATATTCCACATAATGAGAACCTAAACTATAATGCATATTTACCCCCCCACTCTAAATGCTAATTGTATGTATATTGAACCCGTGACTGAAGTGTAAATCTCAAATGTCTTCAATAATTGCAAGCCTAAAACATATTTAGACCACTACAATGTCAGTATGTCACAACTTAAACAGGTACACTCATCTTTACTTTGTCCACTGTCTCATATATTCAACTTGTCTTTGCAGTCATGATTTATCCCTGATGAGCTGAAAATTTCTTAAGTTATTCCGCTAGAGTTATGCTTTTTTCAAATCACGTGATACCCTAAATCACAATAACTTAATCAAAAAACTTGGTTATGGAATAAAGGACTACCGTCATGTTGGATAAAAAATTATTTAACTAACCGAAAACAATTTGTATCATATAATAATTTAAATTTGAAGTTACTAAATATCTCATGTGGTGTACCGCAAGGTACAATATTGGGTCCATCAATATTTATTCTCTATGTCAATGATATATATAATGTTATTAGTATTTTGAAGATATTGTCATTTGCTGATGATATGAACTTATTCTATGGTGAAGATTCTGTAGAAAAATTATTCAAGTTGTTCGTGGTGAACTGGACAAACTGAACCATTGGTTTCAGTCAAACAAATTATCTTTGAATATTGGTAAGACTAATTACATTGTGTTTGGGAAGAAAAGAAGAATCAAACCTTTAAAAATACTTATAAATGGGAAGGCAATTAAAAATGTAAACTGTACAAAGTACATTGGTGCATACATAAATAGTAAATTAAACTGGGAACACCATATTAAGCATCTTAAAAGTAAAATTTTAAGAAAGTTATCTATATTGTATCAATGCAAATATTTACTACCATCACTTTTATCATAATATTATGCCTTAAATCTCCAATATTTGCACTATTGCTTTGAAATTTGGAGGAATACGTATAAAACTAGAATTAGGAAATTGTTTATATTACAAAAGAAGGCCATGATATTTTGTTAATTAAGTACTATATAATTCTCACACTAATGCGTTATTTATCCGTACCAACTGTTACAAAAAAGTATGAACTCATTGATTTCAAAACCTGTATTTTATTCTATAATGTGAGTTATAAATCACAGCCATATAATATATAAAAATATTGTTACTCACAATACCATAACCAACATTATCAGAAGTTACAAAGATTTTGAGGTTAAATTTGTTTCTATTAGTTCATGGTGTCAAATTATGGCATAACATCAAAGCTAGTATAAAATATGCATCTACTATTTCTTGATTTAAAAAAGGCCTCAAAAAAGAGATGATTCAAACTTGTATATGTACTTAAGACAGCGTTTGCACTGAAATTCAGTATATTCCAGTATCCAGATAGACAGTTTCCCTTGTAAATTATATATTATTACTATTGGGTTCAGCTTTAATCGGTTATGTACTTATATTTTTTTTATTATGTATTATATTTTGTTGAATAAACGATTGAATTGAATTTAAATATTAGAAAACAAATAGATTATATTATTGATCAGTATTTAGAATTATGAAAACAATGTTTCACGGGGTTTCTATTCTCAAGGAGACTATTGTTTAGCCCCATCTTTCTTGGAAGAAGAAATTTTTTATTATGTGGCAACTAGTGCTAAAATAACAAACAAAACTATAACTAAATTACAATAAATTGTCGTGTTATAATGATGATAATGCTGCTATTATGTATTGTCAGCTTGGGGTACGTTGTTTTTATTTTTTGAATCAATTTATGCTTGTCATGCTCAGTTTGACTTTTGTCTAGATTTCCTACTGTGTGATTGTCTTTGAGAATTTTTGTGTGTATTCATGTAACACAAGGTTATGACTCTATCTCCCATTTGGCTGGATAAGCGAAGTTAATTTTTGCATTCTTAATTCTTACCTACAAAATTTTCTAATAAACCACTGTCGCTTGGCTTGATTCGCTGAGCTTATCATAATCCAAACCTTCAGAGGTAATTTCTGCAAATGTTTGGATTTTTACATTGAGAATATCTGTTTTTGCATTTTTATCACTTTTTAGCTCACCTGAGCTTATGCTTGGTGAGCTTTCCTGATTGGAGTTTGTCCGTCGTCCGTTCGTCTGATGTTCGATGTTATCATATTCTTGAATCTTCTTTTCAAGAACTGCTTATCGCAGCGGTCTGACATTTGGCAGATATTGTCCAGTGGAGGTCTCTGCCTGGGCTTTTCCCGCAGATCTGTATTTTCAGTGTCATAATGGGTATGGTAGGGTCTCTTTAGCCTCTTGTCTTTTTTCAGTATCGTAATAGGTTTTGTCAGGTCTCGTTGGCCTCTTGTTTTTGATGTCAGGCAGTCTCCTTGTCATCTCGTTCTAATATCAAGATGGTCTTTTGTTTTGTCCTTTTCTCTTTTTCTCTCTATTTAGGTGTCTTGAGGCCTCTTTGGCCTCTTGTTCAACATTGTTATCTATTTCATGCTCACTGTAAATGTCCCTAATTGTATCTATTATGATTGCTCTGTATTACCTGTATAATATAAGTAGCCGTATTAGTCTTGTAAAGTAAGAGAAAAGCAAGAAAAACGCTTGTTTACGAATAAATTCAATTAGTCTCAGAAGGTGTTACCTCATTTTTCTCTGTATTACCTGTATACTGTATACTATAGGTGTTTATTTTATATAATTTAAGTAGTTACATTGAGTCTTATACCATTAGGCTATTGTTTTATGTAATGTGTTTGATGGCTAGGCTAATGAGTACACTTTAATCCAAAAAATCTCATTTCAATTTCATAGGCAAATGTGTATGACTCATATTCAAGAAATGGTTATAGGAAGGCAGATATTCGTTGAAGAACACGACTTATATGCCTCATCAATTTACTCTGGGATTTACAGCAGGAAAAGAGAATATTCACGAACTTTCACCGACAGCTGTTTTGCTGGGCTGATATCTGGGCTGACATGACTATAGAACAAATTCGCGAAATGGAGGAACGCACAAAATCCGAGCTGGATGAGGTCAGTGACGCCGAACATTGTCTCTCTACTTTATAGACGCGTGTTTTTTTCCGTACCCGCATTTATTTACTGGATTCGATTTAATCTTTCGCGTTTTTAAACGCGTACCCGAAACCTTGTTGAACAGAGATTTCTGTGCAGTACATTTCACTTACCTGTGATCCACTACAGGTAGCCCTATTGACATTACATAAATATTTCATTGGACACCATTGAATATTTATAGAATATGAATATTCATAGAATGACTAAAAGCCCTTTACAGGGAGCCAATAGAATATGAATATTCATAGAATATGAATATTTATAGAATATGAATATTCATAGGATATGAATATTCATAAGATATTCTATATTCACAGAATATTCAATCACAGACAGTTCACAAAATGATCGATAAATATTGGAGAAATTCATTATAAATTGTTGAATATGCATTTTTTGTAGCTTGTTGTAATCTTCTCTCCAGATTTCGCCGCACCCGTTGTATTATTCACCATTTATAAAATGTGAAATTAAATATATTTGATTTAAACTGCACTAATAGCATTGCAGTATAATTTTTATTTACTCCTCCCTTTGTTGTTGCGTGTAACACTTTACTTTTGAGTGTTCCTTAGTCTCAGGTTTACATTATTTATCGTGTGATGGTAATTAGGATAGCCAATGTGGTTCTATAAATAGTTGGAGAGAAATGCGCAGGAAAAACCTATACCCCTGATGGGACTCGAACCCACGACCCCCAGATCCCCCAGATAACCGGTCTGGTGCTCTACCAACTGACCTACAGGCTATTTATCATATTCACAATTTTGTTAATACCTTTGACATCCTTTATTTATTGTAACTATGAGGGAAGGTTAGAGCGTTTGACTTTGAATCCAAAGGACCCTGGTTCAATTCCCGCTGTAGCCAATATACTAACTGTAGCATTTTTTCGGGCAGAAAGCACCTTAAACCTCTGAGTAGCCCTTGCACTGTGGTTCTCTTCGGGCTTTTTCCTGCTGACGTTCTTCAGATGCTCTATGGATGGTCTCTCACTTCACTGCCACGTCGTCATCCCATTGTGAATAACCACTAACTAGGTACTCATAGACTCACCGGAGTGTGCGACGTATGCGGGAGCCTGTAGACATCCGGAACCAGTGGCGTGGATGGCAAAAGGTCAATTGTCTGCCCAGACTCGGTGGGTTTTTTGCCCCATCTTATTAGTGAGGCTAATCGATTTGTTGCGTTTACCACACTTATAGGCTCGCAATAACCAGCCCGTTCTTATCGAAATAACTACGGCACCTACGAGACTAATTTCACGTCAAAACGTGTTTCAGCAACGATTGCAAGGTAGCGTGCGCGGCACAGTAGCTCAATAAATCCATCACCACGGAAGAGACGACCTCTTCGACCCTGTCAAGGTCACCAGAAGTCTCACTAATTCGATAATGTTATTATTATTATTATTATACATTCATTAATCTGCAAATTCTGATTATGCTGATTAATTACTTGTTATTGTGAACTATTGCAATCATGAGATTCCCCCCACCGAACTTTCTCTGTAATATACCCATGTATACCCCAAGGAATGTAATGATGAAAATTATTTCAAGTCCTCTGCACCACTCTGGAACTATTTTAAATTTAAATCATAAACGAGCTGCTTTTCTCAGAAGTTCCGTACGCCGTCTCGTTAATTGAATATGTTAATATTTATTTCGATGTTTTACGATGTTTTATACAGCGTCTATTTTTATGCAGTACACATGTGTAATTATCGTTGCATTCGGCTATTTTGGTTGCTACAGTACCTAAATGTAACTGTTACATTCACCAGTTTTGGTATGTTACAGTACTTAAATGTAACTGCTACATTTAGCTGTTTGTTATGTTACAGTACATGAATGTAACTGTTACATTTTGCTGTTTGGTATGTTACAGTACATAAATGTAACTGTTACATTCACAACTGTTACATTCACCAGTTTTGGTATGTTACAGTACTTAAATGTAACTGTTACATTTAGCTGTTTTTTATGTTACAGTAAATACATGTAACTGTTACATTTAGCTGTTTGTTATGTTACAGTACATAAATGTAACTGTTACATTTAGCTGTTTGTTATGTTACAGTACATAAATTTAACTGTTACATATAGCAGTTTTGGCATGTTACAGTACTTCAACGTAACTGCTACATCTAGAAGTTGGATGTGTTACACTAGTTGAATGTAACTGTTTATTGCTGAATTTGTTTTATTATATTAAAAGCCACTGTTGCAGTACAGCGGTTTAAAATACCTAAATAAAACTGCCACAATATGTAAATCATGAAATATTCAGAACTAAATATTTATTGTTATAGTATGTTAAACGTCCCACCTGTGTAATTAAACTGTTGAACATGTAATAAGAAGTGTAAAAGGAAGTGTAACAGGAAGAGTAATGGGAACAGTAATGGGAAGTGTAATATATATAAGATATTTACTGAAAAATCAAATTCCTGTTTCGATTCAAATCAAATATTTGACTTCAAGCGAAAGAAGGAAAATTGTAGAGTTATTTTAATTTTACTAGGGTATTTTAATTAAAAAAAAATTAAAAATTTGAAGCCATATTTAAAATATTTGCCAAAAATATTTTGCCACGAACCTTGAACTCTTTAACTCTGTATGTATTCTGTGAGAAAAAATTCTATAAGAAACATTTTACGCGACTTACACAACTATAAATGTGGCCCATGTTGTCCACCATGCATACGATCCCATATATTCGTTTTGTACTTTTTAGAGTTGTAATATTATAAAAATTAACCGCGTAACTCGAGAGATCAAAGGCCGCACTTTTAATCAACCCGGTGTAGCTGTGAGTTAAACCGAATGCTATTTATCAATTATACTTGTTCGTCTATTATGAGATAAAAGGTGTTTGCCTCAATCAAAAATTTTTCCGTGACTCAAAAGTCGTAACTTCCATTTTTATATTCCTATAATTTTTGTAAAAGAATTCTATACTAAATTTTATAGCGAATAATACCACCAGTGGATTTGTACTGACGGCAATAAAAGCTTGTTTCATGATGACGTTGAAAGCGAGCGACGCAGACGACAATGTTTAGCGTTTGGTGACTGGTCATTATGATGACATAAGCACTCGAGACTTCAGGTACTACTTAGATTTTTACAGCTGGAAGATTGCATTGCAATTCGTGAGTCGGTTTCCCCTTGAAAATTGCACATTTACGCTGGCGTATGTCATTTAAAATGTGATGTCAACGCAATTGTGATGTTTTCAGAAAGGGACATAACTCCGTGATACGTGAACAAGTATGATAATATATTTATATATCATGGCATTATACTACATAACTGCATTCAATACATTATACTGTAATACATTACTACACATCTACTTGATAACACGTAAGAGTCAAACAAGCGCCCGCGTGTTTTATTTTAAGCTATGCTGTCTAACACACTTTATATCAATAGATACACTTTATAAACATTGATATTGCATCGTCTGAAAATAACACACATAAATGGACCTTTCCACAGCCTTGATTGACATAACTTCCCGGGCGAATAGCGTGACTGATAGCGGTCACATGATATTACTTCCCGTAAACAAGAATCGCCGCCATTTTAAAACTCA
>WURV02175768.1:0-13830 GCA_011762755.2 Epimenia babai
ACAACACGATCTATTGTCTATAGCCAGTCATTACGTTACCAGAAAATATGTAGCAATAATACAACCGCAGACATACATTTCAAACAGCTCCGCCAAGCATTCACTAATCTAAAATACAAACCTACATAATTTTTATTTTAGTTCATCTCCAAGAAACATAAAACTGTGTCCAGACGGTATTTTGACTTGTCTCGGGAAAATATCTATATCTCTGACAAATTTTAATTGATTTTATTTTTCCAGAGGTTATATTAAAGAGAAATAGCAGGCTTTTCTAATGATACCGATATCATGTACATTCGTTATATTTGAGTTTTTAGCAGGTCGTCGTAAAAAATGCATTTCTGGGGGACACTGTATATGGCACTGCATGGTCTTGCGCTACCTTACATTAATGCACTTATTTCATCATCCACGTAGGCAGTTAGTCAGGAGAAAAATTACTAGCTAGGGCTTCCACTAACTAACGAAATCTAAAAACTCATTTTGTTTACTAGTGTCTATATACGGTAACTGAGTGCTGTTTCCGTTATGTTTATTTTAGCGTTTAATTCTGCTGTAAAACACAACTGAGATACTTGTATGAGTTTCTGTGCTTAATAAATAAATATCCCATTTATCATTGAAAACATGAGGTTATGTAATTTACGTGTATTCTGTAGAATAAACTGATATGGAACTATCTAAAATACAATCAAAGAAGGGACAGCCAACGATTTCACACGATATTTATTTTTGAGAGTGGTGTATGTCTGACAATAGTTTTGTAAATCAAAGACTTAACCACCACAACAGCTGCTCCATGTTGGATTGTAACTAATTTTCCTTCAACATTTCACTCTTCTAACAACTACGCCATGGCAACACCTTTCATATGATGGATTAAAACTCTTTTTCCCACAACATTTTCCTGCTTTAACAATTGCACCATCGCAACAGCTTTTATGTAGTGGATTGTAACTCTTTTTCCCACAACATTTTCCTGCTTTAACAATTGCACCATCGCAACAGCTTTTATATAGTGGATTGTAACTCTTTTTCCCACAACATTTTCCTGCTTTAACAATTGCACCATCGCAACAGCTTTCATATAATGGATTAAAACTCTTTTTCCCACAACATTTTCCTGCTTTAACAATGACGCCAGTGCAACAGCTTTTATACATTGGATTTTAACTCTTTTTCCCACAACATCTTCCTGCTTTAACAATTTCGCCACCGCAACAGCTGCTTGATACTGGATCGTAATACTTCCTGCCGCAGCACGTCCGTTGACGTGTAATCGCGTCACCACAGCAACCGGTGGGGAGGAGGGTGTAATCAACGCAGCAGTCGTCCTTCTCCGCCACGACTCCCTGACAACAAAACTCCGTTGTTTGGTTGTATACAGTGGCTCCACACAGAGCTGCAATGAAAATTATTACAGAGAGAATTCAGTGGGAAAAACCTAATAAATATGAATGTTTATTAAAATTAATATAGTTGATCATCTTTGGTAAGCATTTGATTTAATTTGATTTTTGTTCAGTCTTTATACATCACCAGCGATATAGACATATCTGCGACAAGCATGATAGACAAAATATTAAAGAGCTGATTTTTTTTGCGCGGTCGGACCTGATAGTTCATAAACTTGTACTACACTGTAACAGTGTGACCTGGTAGTTCATAACCTTGTACTACAGTGTAATAGTGTTGTCTGGTCGTTCATAAACTTGTACTACAGTGTAACGTTGTGACCTGGTCGTTCATAAACTTGTACTAGAGTGTAACGATGTGACCTGGTCGTTCATAAACCATGTACTACAGTGTAACGATGTTACTCGGTCATTCATAAACGTGTACTACAGTGTAACGATGTGACCTGGTCGTTCATAAACTTGTACTACAGTGTAACGATGTGAACTGGTCGTTCATAAACTTGTACTACAGTGTAACGATGTGACCTAGTCGTTTATAAACTTGTACTACAGTGTAACGATGTGGCCTGGTCGTTCATAAACTTGTATAACAGTGTAACGATGTGGCCTGGTCGTTCATAAACTTGTACTACAGTGTAACGATGTGACCTAGTCGTTCATAAACTTGTACTACAGTGTAACAGTGTGACATGGCCGTTCATAAACTTGTACTGCAGCGTAATAGTGTGGCCCGGTCGTTCATAACCTTGTACTACAGTGTAACAGTGTGACCTGGACGTTCATAAACTTGCACTACAGTGTAACGATGTAACCTGGTCGTTCATAAACTTGTACTACAGTTTAACGATGTGACCTGGACCTGGAAGATGATGAAGATGATGAGGATGACGATAATAATGATAATGATGATAATTATGATAATTATGGTAATTATGATAATGATGATAAAGATAATGATGAAAATCATGACGAAGATAATGAAGATCATGAAGATTATGAAGATGATCAAGATAATGACAATGATCAAGATGATGAAGATGATCAGAATGATTAAGATGATAAAGGTGATAATGATGATGAAGATGACGATAATAATGATAATGATAAAAATAATAAAGGTAATCATGGAGATAATGAAGATAATGATGAAGATAATGATGAAGATAATGATTAAGATAATGATGAAGATAATGATAAAGATAATAAAGATGATGAAGATGATTATGATGAAGATAATGATGAAGATAATGATCAAAATAATACAGATTATGGAGATAAGGTTGATGATGAGGAAGATGCTAAAGATGATGATAATGACAAAGATGATGATAATGATGTAGATGATGCAGATGATGAAGATGATCAAGACGATGAAGATTACGACGACGATTACGAGAATGACGAAAATGATAAAGGTGACGAAGGATATGAAAGTAATGAAGGTTATGAAGATGATGAAGTTAATGTAGATTATGATGTTGATGAAGAGAATGATGATAATGATAAATATAATGATGAAACTCATGACGAAGATAATGAAGATGATGAAGATAATGAACTTATTTAAGATAATAAAGATGACGATAATGAAAATCATGAAGATAATGATGAAGATAATGATGATAATGACGATAATGAGATAATAATAATGAAGATGATGATGATGATGATGATGATGATGACGACGATGACGATGACGATGACGATGACGACGACGACGACGATGATGATGAAGATAACGATTATGATGATGATAATGAAGATAATGATAAAGCTGATGAAGATAATGATGAAGATATTATGGAGAAGAGGATGAAGATGATGCAGATGACGAAGATGGCGACGGCGACGACGGCCGATGACGATGATGATAATGATGATGATAACGATTTTGATAATGATAATGATGATGAAGTTAATGATGAAGATATTATGGAGCTAATGTAGGTGGTAAAGATGATGAAGATAATGAAGATGATGAAGAGAATGATGAAGATAATGATGAAGATAATGAAGATGATAATAATAATGATGAAGATGATGAAGACGATGAAAACGATGAAGACGAAGACGATGAACACGGCGGAGACGATGGAGACGATGAAGACGAGGGAAGCGATGAAGGCGACGAAGGCGATGAAGACAACGGAGACGACGAATATGACAAAGACGACGACGACAATGATGATAATGATGAAGATGATGATTTTGAAGATATTGATGAGAATGATGAAGATGATATGAGAACCAGGTGATGTCGACACTATACAATGTTTCTACTTAAAACACATAGATTAATGAAATTATGTCCTACAACGCCTAGTAGTTGTTTTAAATTTGTATTACCCTCTACAATGTACACATATTTACGGTGATGACTCCGAATAATGATGAATAAGGTGTAAATAATTATGTAACACAATGTAAACTAAGAATACGCATCATAAATGTGCATTAAGTCAATCTGTAAGCACGAGTGAAGAGGAGTGTTTTTAGTTTGGATTCAAAGATGTTTAGAGTGGGAGATGGTTTGATGTCAATAGGGAGCGTATTGAAGGGTAGAGTGGAGTTGAATGAACATAGAGCGACGAGTGTGAATGAGAAGACGAGCTGCACTGTTTTGGAGCTTCTGGAGTCGTTAATCGTTGAATCATCGCGGTCATCAGGTGAGCGATTTTTATGACGAGTATACCATTGCAAAAATAAAATGCTTTTGACAACAAAAATCAAATGATTTATTTATATACATGCATATCAACTTACACCCTTTTGGAGTTGTGGTAGATGTTGGATTGCTTGCTTGAATTTCCCCGCAAAGGCACAGCACCACAATACACACGATCGTGACCAGTCCCATCGTCGTGTGTCCTGCAACGTTTTATTTCATATCTAAATAGGTAGAATATTATTTACTCATGTTTTGTATTTTGTAATTATATAGTCACTTGCTCGTTACCTCTTTAGTAACAAGGAGAACAAGAGATCGGCGATCGTATACAATCAGCACGAGTGCCTGGATTACCTTGATATCGTCTGGAAAAACGACGTAGCTAACATCGAGACGAATTTACTATGTCGCTAAGTTATATCGATAATTCTTACCGCGATATACACTATCGGGAGAAGTCTTTTGGAATATATAATGATAAACCTGCAAAGCTGTTACAGTCACCGAATATGGAATGGAACTTAGGACGTGTCTTTTTATAACGCCAAGTTCGCAAATCATATCAGTCAAGTATTTTAGTAAGGTACTTGTTCATCGCGATTAAGCACGAAAAAACTCACAAATGACTGCGCTATGAGGACCCTGGCGACGTGTCGTACGATAGTTATCGCCAAAGTCCACATAAATCTCACGAACAGGATCTTTCTTATCACATTTATCGCCAGGTGTTGCCTCAATTCCGTAAGCAAGATATTTCTTAAGAGTAGCACCTGTTGGTTCGTCACTTATCTACCAAAACGATGTCACTGCGTAGTTCGCCCCCTCACGAGGTATTATTAGCTGATAGGCTATCTCTCCGTAATTCTCGATTCTCGCATAAGTGTTTTGTGAATAATTTAAAACCATCGTGGTAGCTATGTGAGGCAGTAAAATATAGACATACCGGATTGGTGACATCTTCATGGCTCACTGCAAGAATGTATATCACCCACTTTCGAATGTAAAAACCTTCTCTATCAGACGAATTATGGAACATCTCGCTGAACATTAGTAATATATGTTATCTGTATTGTACTGTATATGATCGAATTCTCCTCTGTCTCAACGGATGAAAGAGATTAAATTCTGAAGGACCACCCGACAAAAACGTGATCCGCCCACTCCCTTCCCAAACGTAGAGTGAAATCACGCTTTGCTGTTCTGATGATGTATCTGGTAAGATTAATCATCTTATTTAGCAGCCGCTCATTCCTGCAGACTATGAAGACAGCCATCTTCACGGCCCTACTCAAAAAGTTCAATCTTGACCGCAGCATCTCGACTAATATCCGACCTGTTTCTGATCTCATCTGCTCCTAATTGATTAAAAATCAACCCGACGAAACTCCTTATTTATGGGTAAAAAATTAAATAATAATCTCACAATTTTCCATGTCAAACAGGTGTCAGACAACTCATGGCCTCTACTTTGGCATCATACATCCATGAATTCCATATTAGAGGTTGGAGGCAGCGGTGACTTAGCATGCCTACTTGAACTAACAACAGCACATCCTCTATTTGCTAGTCGCGAATTGCCCCTCAACACCAATGTGCTGTTGTATATGGCTGGAAAATGCATACCTTACTAAAACAATGTTGAAAATTAATTTGAAATCAATAAGCTGATGTTTCTCGTGAAAAAAGTTGCAAAAATACGCAGTGTTTGCATGAAACAATTCTTATTGTGAAATAGCGAATTTATCTTTATCTTGGAATTAAATTAAATCATAATCGAAAATTTAAGAAAAGTATTGAAAGAAACATTCAACAAGCCATTTGGGCACATTTTGCTGCACTTTATTGAATTAATAGTCTCAATCTCTGTATAGATTGTAAACATTCAATTAGATTTAGGTGTGTCACAAGACCGTACGTGCAACCATTGTAGGGGTGGTGCTCAAGCGTGGGCACCGAAAAACTGCACTAGCAAATTTCAACTAACAATCTTTAAGCACGTATTGAACAGGTATTGAACACGTATTGAACACGTATTGAAAACGTATTTAAGGTAAGGAACACAATATCCTTGAAAGTACAGGGTGAAACGGGAGAGAGAACGACACACAGATCGAGGTGGTGTATTCAGTATTTATGAATTTGATAAATCTGATGCGGGCGAATCATATAAATCCCGATAGCCACAAGATATCACCCCGATAGCCACAACATATCATTCCGATAGTCACAAGATATCATCCCGATAGCCACAAGATATCATCCCGATAGCCACAAGATATCATCTCGAGAGCAACAAGATATCATCCTGATAGTCACAAGATATCACCCACATAGTCACGAGATATCACCCCGATAGCCACAAGATATCATCCCGATAGCCACAAGATATCACCCAGATAGCCACAAAAGATCGTCCCGATAGCCACAAGATATCATCTTGATAGCCACAAGATATCGCCCAGATAGCCACAAAATATCGTCCCGATAGCCACAGGATATCATCTTGATAGCCACAAGATATCATCTTGATAGCCACAAGATATCACCCACATAGACCCAAGATATCATCCCAATAACCACAAGATATTATCCAGATAGGCACAAGATATCGTCCGGATAGCCACAAGATATCATCCCGATAGCCACAAGATATCACCCCGATAGCCACAAGATATCACCCACATAGCCACAAGATATCATCCCGATAGCCACAAGATATCACCCAGATAGCCACAAAATATCGTCCCGATAGCCACAAGATATTATCTTGATAGCCACAAGATATCACCGCCACAAGATATCACCCACATAGCCCCAAGGTATCATCCCAATAACCACAAGATATCATCCAGATAGGCACAAGATATCGTCCCGATAGCCACAATATATCATCCCGATAGGCACAAGATATCGTCCCGATAGCCACAAGGTATCATCCCGATAGCAACAAGATATGATCCTGATAGTCACAAGATATCACCCACATAGCCCCAAGATATCATCCCAATAACCACAAGATATCATCCAGATAGGCACAAGATATCGTCCCGATAGCCATAATATATCATCCCGATAGGCACAGGATATCGTCCCGATAGCCACAAGATATCATCTGGATAGCAACAAGATATGATCCTGATAGCCACAAGATATCACCCACATAGCCACAAGATATCATCCCGAAAGCCACAAGATATCATCCCGATAGCCACAAGATATCATCCAGATAGGCACAAGATATCGTCCCGATAGCCACAGGATATCATCTTGATAGCCACAAGATATCACTCACATAGCCACAAGATATCATCCCGATAGCCGCAAGATATCATCCCGATAGCCACAAGATATCATCCAGATAGGCACAAGATATCGTCCCGATAGCCACAAGATATTATCACAAATTTGAAACTTAATTTATTTGCTCCACCCTATTCAGCAGGTTAAATCTATCTCGAATTTACGACCAACTAAGGCAATGAACATTTCGCGATTGTTTTATGTTTGGCTTACAGTTTAGTTTCCAATAGCCAGACAGGACTGACGTTATTTTTTAATTGAAATCTACCAACTACACTGCTGAAGTGTATAGTGTATAGTTGCGGTCAAGTGCATAGTCAGAAAATAATGTATTAGCATAGACATATGGTACAGAAAATTGTTTATTATACATGCCATTTGATAGTTGGATGCTTATTACACATTTGGTATATATATAAATATATATAAGTGTGTGTGTGTGTGTGCGCGCGCGCGCGCGTGCGTGTGTAAACATTCATTCTCGCCTGGCGCACTTCCACGATATCCGCCACCAGAAACGACTATGCGGTCAAGTCTATAATTTTAATACAATGTATTTGTATAGACATATTATGGTAGAAAAAAATAAGAGCAGGTCACACACCCTTACTAATCTATGTTTTGTGAAAGAAAAACACAAAGTTTTTGTTTTCTCGAATTTTGAGAATGTCTTTTCTGAAATTTTGTGGAAAAACTACATGTCGGCGTTATTCTAAAAATATGTAAATTTTGGTCGCACTCGATACAGATACTGGGTTAGTACCGATCTTTATTATAGACAATTATCATAAATTAGGAGACATCTAATGATACAAACCCCCCAGACTTGTCTGCGATGATCGTCAGCAAGTCAATTATATCCGAGTGCTGGAGTAAACCCCTAAAACCCAAAAAGGTACACACTTGATATCTTTGATACGAGTGTCGAAGGTATTGTACATGCGCTGAATATAACTACCATAAACATTCATTTTAAATCGCATTTGACAGCCTGTTATTGATAATTTTAGTCGATAAATGCAGTTTGCCTTGCCTTTACATGTACAAAAACTATTTATAGTAAAAGTTAGTTGTAGCTCACGATATATCAGAATTGAAATTAATTATCCATTCAACAATTTCTTTGCTTTTCTTCTGAACAAACTAACAGATTAGCTTGATGTAGTTTCAGTTTTGAGATTAAACCAAAGTTTAGCACCATGAATCGATTCTATAAATTGTCGGAATCTAGTCATATGTCATGGTATTTTAAGTTATTGTTTTTGGCGTGTTGTAGATTTCTTCAAAACATAGTAACTGGGGATATTAACTCTGTAAAAGACTAAATCCACCAAACAGATTTTGTAATTAAACAACATTCTCTTGTCAATATCGTTGTCCCAAGATCCAAGCGTATACACTTCGGCGAACGTACTTTCACATTCACCTCCGCTCTTATCTTCAATGCCCTCCCTCTTGACATCCTCCACTCTTAACATTTTCAAATCCAAACTCAAAACTCTCCTCTTCGCTCGTGCTTACACATAGACTTACTGCACAGTTTTGATAGGTGTTCTTAGCTCATATTGACATTTAATTCTTTATAAGTCAGAGTCATCACCGTAAGTATTTATATATTGTCTATATTTGTGAAGTTTATCCAAATTTAAAACCAACACTAGGCATTGCAGTACGTGGTTTCTTTAGTTTATGTTTTTAGGTCGTAGCATTGTTGAGTGTGTTGATTTAAGATGTCTGACTGCGCAGGACAAAAGGCTTTTAGACATTTTGGACTTGTTGTTCTGTATGTTCAATGCACAACAGTTTACATTAAATGGAAGCTAATGGAAATTTTGTGTAGTAAAATCTTTTAATCTCATTTTCGATTATATAGACTTCGGGATTGCTCAAAATTCTTTTGCTGGTAAGATATTAAAATATGCGTTGTTTTTCTACATTGAACAAATTTTTATTTACATGCAACCAAATCGCTAGTTAAATCACTTCCGTGTTTATTAATTCACATAGTTACGATAGATTGTCGCCAGTTTGGAATAAATAATAATGGTCCCAAAATGTATCCCTGTGGCGCACCACCAGAAATATCACCCATTTTAGATTTACTTCCATTATTCATATCATTTTCCATTTAGCAAATAATTCCTAATCTAATAAGATGCTATCCCACGTTTTCCATATAAATGCAATTTCCTCAACCCCCATTTCACGATTTTTTATCTCGAGCTTTTTTTCAAGTTAACAAAAACATCTAATATATACATTGAATTTTTGATTATCAATTATCAAGTAATTTTTTTCACTACTAGATCTGTTATCACCCGTGCAGGAGAGAGTTTATTGCATTTATTATATTTATTTGTAGCGTTGGCAACTATATAGAAAGTTATTTTTATCAATAAACCTAATGAGTCGTCTCAGGAATCTGGAGAGGCTTACTTATTCCTCTACATCTATATCTACAACCTGCCACATTAATATTGCTGCCGTATTTCTCAATGACCATTCGAGACGTACATTATCGTTTCACGCCAAAGGATCGCGGAAATTCCTTCTGGCGCTAGCATGATGGCGAAACCTCAATTTACAGATTGATATAAAAATGCAACAATCTATATATGTTACAGGAGATTTACCATTTCAGGAGATATGCATATGTCTCCTGTAAATTGAGGCCAAAATTATTGCAGATCTCCTGAAATAGATTATTTGGTGATGTGGGTGCTTGGATCATTCACTAGACTTGTGGTTGTTGTTTCTGTACACAGCCTCTCTACAGTTAAATATAATAATAACCTGCATAAATGGAGCGAAATACGTACAAAACCAAGTCTCAAAAAATCTATTCAGAACAATGCGCTCAATTTTATTTATACGAATATAATCGTAAATAAACACTTTTTATCTAGTATTTAGGCTTACTTATTGAAGTAGAAATTTAAGCTTTAAGAAGCAGAGTTTCAAAATATTGTTACAAATATGCGCATGGTGATTATATCCAACATTTTATTAATGACTTCATACGCTGTAAGATTTTTAGGAACAAAATACGCTGGAGCGCGGATTGCAATATTTTTAAATGACTTGCACATGATACAATATGCCTCGGAAGATCTTAATGAATTAATTTATACATAACAATATTCATTTCAGCCCGCTGTGGAGTAAAAGTCTACACTCCTTCTACCCACAAATGCTGTATGGGAGTCGTAGTGCGGAAGAACGTCTGCTGTGGTGGCGGGCCTGTACGTGACGGCACGTGCTGCGGTACAAAAAGATACAATGCAACGAAAAACACATGCTGCGGTGGCGTGATTGTACGTAAGGGAAGGTGTTGCAGCGGTAAGAGCTTTAATCCTTTAATCCATCAAAACAAACCTGCTGTGGCGGGGCAATTGGGCGTAAAAATGCATGCTGTAACGGGAAAAGCTTCAATGCAAAAAGAAAAACCTGCTGTGGTGGGAGAGTTGTGCGTAAAAATGCATGCTGCAACGGGAAAAGCTTTAATGCAAAAAGAAAAACCTGCTGTGGTGGGAGAGTTGTGCGTAAAAATGCATGCTGCAACGGAAAAAGCTTCAATGCAACGAAAAACACCTGCTGTAATAACACGATAGTGCGTAGAAATGCATGCTGCAACGGAAAAAGCTTCAATCCCAAAATAAATAGATGTTGCGGTCGCGTAATTGTCCGTAGAGGTGATTGTTGCAAGGGTAAAAGCTTCAATGCAACGAGAAGCATCTGCTGCGGGGGCGTAATTGTGCGTAAAAATGCATGCTGTAACGGAAAAAGCTTCAATGCAACGAAAAACACCTGCTGTAATAACACAATAGTGCGTAAAAATGCATGCTGCAACGGAAAAAGTTTCAATCCTAAAATGAATAGCTGTTGCGGTCCCGTAATTGTTCGTAGAGGTGGGTGTTGCAAGGGTAAAAGCTTCAATGTGACAAAAAACATTTGCTGCGGGGGTGTAATTGTACTAAAAGATGCATGCTGTAGCGGAAAAAGCAACAATCCCAAAATCAACAGCTGCTGCGGTCGTAGAATTGTGCATAAAAATGCATGCTGCGGACAAAGTTACTACAATCAAACAAAAAACAGCTGTTGCGGTGGCGTCATTACCGAAAAAGGACCATGTAATACAAAAGAGAGTAACAACTTAACATTTAACCGTTGTTGTGGTCCTGTATTTCTTAGTAGGAGAAAGTGCTGTGGTAGAAAACGGAGTTACTATCGAAAACCTACCAGATGTTGTGGTGCATTCATTATTAGGAAGAAAAAATGTTGTGGAGGAACGATTCGCAATACGGCATCAAACAGCTTGTTGCCAGGCCGTTGTTGCGAAACAAAAGGATATAAACCAAGGATTTTTACCTGTTTCTTCGGACAGGTGAGGAGAGTAATCCCTATAGACTGTAGTCTCTAACGTCTTACGAATCACTTGTGTGCACTACACAATAGTGTGAACATCTCCTTCAACCTGAATTTTTTTTTGGAAACTGCTATTAACCTATTAGTGGAAAGAAATGCACGGAAACAACCCTACACTTCTGATGGGACTCGAACCGACAACCTTCAGATAACCGCTCTTGTGCTCTACCAACTGAGCTACAGAGGCAGGTTTTCTCCTGCGCATTTCAGTATTTAACACTGTTTTTTAGAACCACTGTTGTTTAAAGTCCGTTTTTTAGCCAGCGATATTACACAGATATCTTTCAAAGGCATGATGATGGACTATAAATTAATTGGCTAATTTTTGCGGTGCTTTCCATATGAATGTAATAGTGAATGGGCTTAGCCAATGTGGTTCTATAAATAAAAGGAAAGAAATGCACAGAAAAAACATATACCTCTGATGTTATGGAAAACACCGCCAGCTGTATACAATGGAAGAACTTCTGAAATTTTGAGGTCATTTGGAATAATACCTGATTGGAGTGACAAATTAAGTATATGACACAATACCCTTGGTAAGGATGGGTGAACATGTCTAACTGAAGACATACTGACGTTGTTATGATCTAAAGATGTTTTTTGCCCCACATATATTGAAACTGCAGAGGAACGGTACAGCACCCTGAACCCAGGGAGGTAGCCTCCAACTACGTCGAAGGTGACGCAGCCAGTCCAGCTATGGTCAAATAGCAGCGTCGGAAGAGGATTTGGGACCCACCAGACGCTTAACCCTCCCCAATGTGTATCATGAATCTAATGCACCAGAGAAAAATCGCTATGGATGGTAGCTTTGGAACCTCCAGGGAGCGTACCAACCTACATAGTACTGGAGAAGATGGCGAGACATCACCGGAAATCTCGAATAATAATGACGCTAGAGCTCCAAACCCATCAGGGAGGGCTAAAGCTGAATCTCGCGAGACCATTCCAGTGAAGCTCAACATAAGACAAACAGTCCGTATTGGAACATGGAATGTGCAGACACTATACCAAACTGGGAAACTGATCAATGTTACTAGAGAGATGAATCGATGCAACATTACCATCCTAGGAGTTGCAGAAACACACTGGACTGGTAAAGGGCACTTTAGAACAGCCGAAGGAGAATTGATTATATACTCAGGTGGTGAAAACCACAGAGCCGGTGTAGGTGTCATCTTCTCAAGGCAGGCTGCGAGGAGTATGATGTCATACAAAGCTGTGAGCAATAGACTGATATATACTCGTATCAAAGCTGCACCATTCAATATCTCATTCATACAAGGCTACGCCCCAACTACTGATGCAGATAGCACAGAAATTGATGACTTTTATATGAGAATCGAGGAAGTTATTAAGACATGCCCAAAGCAGGACATTTTGTTAGTGGCGGGTGATTTTAACGCGAAAGTTGGAACAAACTTGATTGAAACTAACGTTTGTGGGCAATATGGATTAGGTGAAATTAATAATTCTGGAGAGCGTCTTGTGGACTTTTGCTATGATAATGAACTATTCATCACCAACACAGCATTTCAACACCCAAACAGACATAGGTACACGTGGTTGTCACCAGGTGGGCAGTTCCGTAACCAAATTGATTACATACTCATTAAGCGCCGGTGGAGGAATTGTGTTACCAACTCAAGAGCGTATCCAGGACCCGATTGTGGCTCTGACCATAACCTCGTCTGTGCTAACATCAAACTCAGAATCAAAAGAGTCAAGAAATCAGAGGAGACAGTGCGTCTGAATTTGGATGCACTACGAAACGATGAAACCAGACAATCATACAATGTAGAGATCACCAACAAATTTGAGGCGCTGAAACTGCTTGAGGAAGAAAGGCCACCAGATGAGTTGTATGAGGCTATCAAAAATACAGTGCTGGACACAGCAAATGAAGTAATTGGTCAGCAGCCACGAAAAGCTAATAAGCCATGGATATCGGAAGAAACACTCAATTTGATGGAGGAACGCAGATGTCTGAAAACAAAACGTAATTCTCGAACT
>WURV02175779.1:0-13829 GCA_011762755.2 Epimenia babai
TACTCCAGCAATCGGGGATAAATGACTTGCTGAGGATCATCGCAGAAAAGTCAACTAGTGGGAAGTTTCGAACCCGCGACCTTTCGGTTACGAGTGCGGCGTTCCTACCACTCGACCAACTGCTTCCCAAGGCAAGGCAAGGCTTCAAAAGGCAAATGCAATAGACGGCCCACTAGTAGTACTAATCGCCTCGCTGCTACCTATGTCGAAAATGACCGGATTATTGTTAAAATTGACCCAGAGTCTCGGGGCGGGTCAGCGGGTTATTGAATTACGTGTTGAACGGGCGGAACCGTAGCACGTATCTTGGTTTTGTTGATTACGGTTGAATTGCGTGCTGACCCAGTGAGACCGCACTAGGAAGCTTCATTTTGCCAATTAAGCTTGCGTGTGCGTGGCTCCGTAACGGGCAGCTGGCTATAATATTCTGATCGTTTGCTATCGGAAAAGACCATTCGACATCTAAAACAATATTTATGTTTCGATTTTTATATGTCTGCGGCTATTTAATCATTGCAATCCAAACGCTCGTTTTACCCTATCTCCAGAATGCATACCTCTAATATAGATGATCACGTGACACGCATTGATAGCACTTGGACTAGGCGCGTCATCTTTGTAATCATATCGGAATATACTGTATTTTACATCTGAAAGGTCAAGTACAACATTTATAGACCACGCGTAAAAGCGTATTAGAATCTAGAATGAGGTTCACAATTAATGTTTATACCAGCCGTTCAGCGCAGATACAATACCTTCAACATTCGATTATTTCCCTTGATATATGATATCAAGCGCCTATCTAATTTAGAGGCGGGACTATTCCAGCAATCTGACATTAATGACTTGCTGAAGATCACCACAGAAAACCTTCCGGTGGGGTCTGGTCCTCTCACCAATCCACTATCTACTCGTCTCGTTTTATTTAAAAATTGTAAATACGTGAAAACATGATAAACACAAAGACGTTTTGCCTTTTGACGCTAGAACTTTATTTAGTTCGTACGACTAAATAGGACAATCTATTTTTGAAAGAAGTATCCATCTGCCGTATATACAGGGTTAGTTCATTTGCTCGTTTATCGAACGTCTACTCCAGTGGTTGCTATTCTATTTTTATCAAGATCCGGTATCGCTGCAGTTGAGTAATTTTCATATACATTTGAGTCCACGAGTTTAATTTTAACGCAAGTTTTATGAATTTACATCAACATAAATGTATTTCGACAAATAGTGGACGCTGTTGTGTTAATCAACTCAGAGACAGTAGTGCAATGTTTTGGTTTACTGGAGATCGCAAACAAGTTTGATAAACGCAATAAAACCAACTTGAACGATAGAAAATATCTCGATTAAAAGTTTATGGACGCCGCGGCTGTTGGGGTGTCGTGTTGCCTCCTGGTCGAGAACTCATTTTTCATAAGCAGTGTGTATCAATTTTCATGTAGGACTTTATGCGAGGACTGTGAATCTGAAGAAAGTGAACCCTGACCTGCGTGTACTACTCGCCGTTGGTGGATGGAAAATGGGTTCTAAGCCGTTTCTGCCGATCATTCACGATCGAGCGACGATGAAAACGTGGGTGGCGAACGTCGTGAAGTATCTCCGACATTATGGCTTCGACGGCTTGGACATGGATTGGGAATTTCCAGGCGTGAGGGGCAGTACGGCTGGAGACAGACCGCTCTTCACCGTTCTTATGAAGGTAGGCTCTTAATTAATTGTGCAAGACACGCATTAACGTATTTTGTTTTATAGAACAATCACAAATAGATATAAAGCCACGAATCCTACTTTTTACAATAAACGCTGAAGATTTGTGCATTTTTACAGACCTTACACGACGCTTTCGGTGCAGAAGCTAGACAAACAGGTCGAGAAAGGTTGATCCTGACGCTAGCGACAGCTGCCGGGGGTTATTACATCGACCACGCTTACGAAACGACCGAAATACACAAGTATGTACAAGTGCTAGGCACGCTCCACGTGTGATTTTAGTCATCAAACGATGTAACGCCTCTTTTTACGTCGATGTAGCAAGAGATATTTGCCATGTTGTAATTTGTTTTGGGATCCAAGAACAAGAAAGCCCTTTAACAACAATTAGTAAATACTTCAGCCAGCCCAAAATACTTCAGCAAAAATACTTTAGCTTTGCTCGCATATGTTCAGGCACGCGGACTACATGCTTCTCATGTCGTACAACTATCATGGCGGCCTATGGGAAAAAGTTACTGGCCACCACAGCGGTCTCAGTCGCCACGAAAACGAGCCACCAGGGTCACAAGGCTGGACGCACCAGGTCTCTGTTTACTGACCTCTGTGTTGTATCTGAGTATGACCCATTAAAACGCCGTTGTTATGTCTACGTATAGCCTCTTAACAAGCGCCATTAACATCAGGTACAACCTGGATATTCATAATCCGGCAATGCAATATCAAATAGCTATATAGGCTCATTTGTTACTGCTTAAACGATTAAAGATTTTTCTTTACTCTTTTTCTGCGAGGAAAACAAACATCCCGTGCATGGACGATCGTTTGTCTATCTCTTTTCGTCATGTTCTTTGTGATTACATATAAAAAATTGTAATTATACAATTATATTAACCCTTATCACACTGACATCTGTATATCACATTACTATTGCAATACTATTCCGTGACAACAGACTGCTTAGGGTTAAGAGATCGTAGTGGCGAGTCTGTTCGGATAACGACAACTTCCGGTTTACCATATCGCAGGACTATAGCACGCCGTTTCTTGTTTAAGCAATGGACAATCGATTTTTGGCTGGCACAAGGCGTCCCACGAGATCGCCTCATCGTCGGTATCCCCACGTACGGGATGAGCTTTACACTGGCGAATTCTCGAGAGAATGGGATGTTTGCACGATCCGTCGGACCGGGCACTAAAGGCGAGTATACCGGCGAAAGGGGAATACTCGCTTACTACGAGGTCAGTCAGGTCGAAATTCGCTTCACTCTACAATATTAACAAGAAGTATATGCTTAGGTAATACATTATTGTCAGACTTGATTATTCATTTTATACGATGCTGTTCAGGCAAGGAATTATTTATATTTTATGTCAATTCAATACTGCTTTCGTATTGCAATCTTAAATTATCTCGCCCGCAAAGGGAATGTCAAGTCGATTCAACCTCACCCAGGTGTATATTTCTATAATCTTCTCTGTCAAATTGCAGTTGGCTGGTTGTTTTGTAATAGTACCGTGTCTGCGTGGTTGTTTTGTAATAGTACAGTGTCTGGGCGCTTGCTTTACGAAGGTGTGCGAGAAATTAGAAACTCGCGGCTGGAGGAGGCGCTGGGTGAACAGCCAAGAGGTTCCCTACGCCTATGGCGGCGATCAGTGGGTCGGCTACGAGGAACCAGAGAGTGTCAGAATCAAGGTAACGACCAATACCCTCATATATGTGGAGATATGACCAGGTGTACCAGACATGTGAAGAATAAATAAAACGATACACCCGTAAGACTAATTTTAAAAAGGTTTTAAAATACGAGTTTCACTATATCAAATATACTTTATTGGAGAAATCTAAAAAAATAGTCGTTCTATTTAGCTGGTTATAAAAATACTCGGAACGATCCTTTGTTGTCTATGTATTCGCAATTAAATTTCAACATTGCGATACACTGACATTTGTTAATGAAATAATTCCACTTACCCATCTAATTATGGTGAAATATTGCTTTCAACAGTCCCGTGGATAATAAAGGGTTATTAGTTTGCTTCGCTTTGATCTGCCTTCTCATTTGTAGGTCGAGAATATAGTGAGACGTGGCTTGGGTGGTGCGTTTGTGTGGTCTGTTACCCTCGACGACTTTATGGGGATGTGCGGACAAGGTCTGTACCCACTTCTGACGCAGGTGTCAGATATTCTATTGGGTGGAAAAGCCGTGTCGGAAACGAAAGTGACCAGAGTGACGCGGGAGCCTCAAGCGACGCGGAAACAAAAAGCTCATCGAACTCTCGACGAAGGTAATGTGACATCGGTGTATACAACTACTTAGAACAGGAGCGCCGCTATATCGTGGTAGGTAGAAAATCTGCCCAGATGTCTTGTTTCAGCTACCGTTCCGTTCCAGCGGAACAGTTCAGGACGGGACTACTGTCACGTTACAAGCGAAAAGAGTCAGACGGCTACTGTTATCACGTTATAATACGGAAAAAAGTCCGGAATAATGCAATCAGTTTAGTTACGTCAACATCGCGTGTGAAATATGTCGCGTTTGTAGTGTGAACATCGTGAGTAAATGCCGATGCATGCAATTCAAAATCGCGTGATCGACCTCCATTTTCATTCCAACGAGTCCATTGGCGGATAATATATCACCTCTGGGCGTGGTACAGATGCCTGAATCTGGCCATGTAGACTCGTCGCTGGGTACCGGGTTACCGTTGCACACGAGCGAGATTTTACTATAAATCACCTCGTTCACACACCCGGTTGCGAAGATTTGACGCGTACAAATAAGACGTTTGAAACGAGAAAAATAGCAGACGCTAGCAAGCGAGAGACTTTTTTAAAACAACAAAAATGTCTGTAAAACATTTTGGCGCACAAAGATAAATGATCTGTGATAAACGAAGACACACCACTATAGGTATCTGGGGGCATACAACGCGCGCGCCTTTTTCTATTTGGTAGCTGATAAACGTAGCGTCTCTGCTTTCTCTACGAAGCAACACAAAGTATACGGTAAATGAAGCCGCAGTTAGACAAAACAGTGGTAAATGACAAGCTTTTGTGTATATTTATATACGGGACATGTCCACCGCACCCGCAATAGTGTAGTCAAAGAGCCATGTTACCCAAACGGTGTATTTATCTACCTCAGCAGTCAACAACCTCCAAGTCTCTCTTTCAGTTCTCGAGTAAGACGCCATAATTTATATATAACAATAGGTAATAACAATACATTACAATAATGATAATTTTTCATCGAACCATCGTTAACGACTAATCTGTTTATGATTTAGTGGTTTTATTCGTAGTTTTAACTGATTTTGCAGATTATTACCGTCTAAGAGTTTATTTACCTCGGACTTTGCTTCTAGGAAACACTTGATCGCTTTTAATGTTGTTCTTTCTTGTATTTTTCTCTTCTTGACTGAATACCATTTACAATGTTTCTTTAATCTACGCAATTATGGCAATCTGTCTAATTTGTCTGCACTCTCCTGTGTGTATATCATTTATATACGACGAGAGGGCAGTTAGCATTGAGGTTAGATCGTTGTATTTGCATACAGAAACCATACAATCCGCCTCAGCCGACATCTGATATTTTCCGGAAAAAAAAACGTTCTAACGCCCGTCTGTTTGTTTGGTCTGGACAACCCGCGCAATGTGGTCACCTGAGGCTTCTATCTGATGTGGCTGCGTTTCAAATGCTCTCTGAATGGTCTCTTTGGCGTTTTCTTCCCCTCTTGTCATCTCACCGTATATATTCATCTACTATCCCGGACGCTGTTGAGTGTGCGACATGCGTAGCCTGTTTGTTGACATTTGAAAGCAGTTGCGTGAATGGAAAAAGGTCATGTGTCAGTTGTAGTGGTCCCTGGTTCAATTCCCGCTCTAGCCAGTAACCTGGCGAAAAACGCCTTAAACTCATGTGCCCATGAGGTCTGGGTAGCCCTTGCAGTGTGATTCTGCTTAGGGTTATTTCCCTCTGGCGTGATTGCTTCAGATGCCCTAGGGATGGTCTCTATGTCGCTTACCTCCCCGCTTAGTCACCATCCCATTGTAAATAGCCATTAATGAGACTTAGCGGGGTGTGCGACATGCGTAGTCTGTCTGTTGACATTTGAAAACAGTGGCGAAGAGGGAAAGGGGTCAAGTGTCTGTTCAGACTCGGTGGGTTTTTCGCAGTAGGTGTTTTTCTCCACCACTGATAAGTGAGGCTAATAAATAATTCACGTTAACCACATTAATAGGTTTGTTTTGTAAAGGGCCAAGAACAACAAGTTCCTTGGTGATCAGGCTGTAATTGCAAGAACATACATGCATACACGCGCACACACGCGCGCGCGCACATACATATAATAATAACGTTGTGCTGTGTAACACCGCCACTGAGCACGACTTCCATAGTGGATTATAGCGGTATACAAATGACATTATCATTATAAAATTATTATTATCATTTGTGAAGCATAAATTCTTGTTTCGTCGATCCTATTTTCTTTTCATCCAAAAAATTTCACCATTGTTCTAGGAAATGCACTAAAAATTACATAGTCTAATGCGCGTTATCAGTTTTGACATACATCTTTCTGTAATGGGTGTAGTAATAATAGGGTATAGGTCGAAATAATAATGAGAGTAATTATTTTCTAGAAACAAATTTACTCGTGTCGCCTGATGAATTCGTGATCTCAACAACCGATGGCAAATTCTATTAATACATTCATATCTTAACAAGCTACAACGTGGCGCAAACCCTTCACCAGTGTATGAGTAGGTGTTAATTAAGGAAGCCATTCAACACTTCCTCGTTACTCGACGGAAAAGGTATTAATTTAGTCTCAATTGTTTCGACGAAGTGAATGAACTCTGGTATAGTGATTGCATGTCGAACTGCCCACGTATAAATCACATACATATCATAAACATATTAGATAAAATAGGGAATCTACAGAGCAAGAATGTCACACTGTTATTTCTTGTTGAGAACTATAAGCTAAGGGATTTTAAAAACCCGCTCATCTTCTTCCCTCACGCTTGCAGTCCCTCGGACAAAACGTGTTGATTTTGGGGATCGTGCTTTCTACGCTGCTGCACCCCACCTCTTCAATGCTCTCCCAGCCTACATTCGACAATCTACAACTGTCAGCCAATTCAAAACACATTTATTTAGCATAGCTTACACTAAATAGTTCTACAGTAGGCCTACATTATTAATTTACCGTGAATCAACACTTTCAAAGTGAGATTGCCTGTTTATGTTTTTCACTAATTCTTTATAGCGACTATAACGATGGCGACTTTGCCTGCATAGGATTTCATTTTTCGATATTTGTTCTACTTTCCACCGTATTATTCAACATTGCTATTCATTTCATGCTCACTGTAAATGTTCATAGTTGTATCTAACATTGATCTGTATTACCTGCATACTGTTAGATGGTAATTTTTTATAATTTAAGTAATTACATTATAGTCTTAGACCATTAGCCTATTGTTTCATGTAAAGTGTGTTTGACAATTAATTACAAATAATAATAACACTGCTAATAATTACACTGTAAACAAATAAATTTCATTTCATTATATATACATAGAATATATAATAATATTATCTATCGCAGTATTTATCAATACATGTTCTATGAACGCTTGTACTCTTGAGCACGAGGCATAGTCCCTATCAAAGTACATGTATGTACCTATTATGTGAACTTCATCCATGAGATAGCCATGGAGATATGGGACTTTGTGACAACATTGTGAAGATAATAACTAAAAGGATAAGAACTGGGTGATACCATTTATATATGAAATATAATATACATTAAATCATAAATAAAAACCAATCATTTAATTCCCAAGGACAAAAATGGAGCAAAACTATAAATATAAAAAAGAATGTGAATTATTGTTGATGACAGTGTGTGTAACACAAATTAATGAATTCTATTTAGACTGGGGAGTAATTGATTTTTTAACAACAAAGTAACACATTCATCTATAAGAGAGTAAGCGATCAAACATATTGTACGGAAGATTGGAAGAAGTAATTAAATAGATATAGGAGGTAATATATCCAATATATTTATGTACTCTCATCTCCGCGATGGACCAGCCCTTTATTGATTATCCTGATGAATATTTTATACAGCGGGGCTGTTGAGGTCAATATTGGCTCATTTTTAATAGTTCTTATGGCTTTATAATAATGCTAATAATTTATTGACTACAAGTTGAGCAATTTTTCCCATACCAGTAATTCGAATGACACTATAAGATAGCAATACAATTTGCGTAAAACCGGTTGATGCAAGTTGCCTTATATGAAATGGACAAACTTTGGCAGTTTTATGTGTAATGTGGTCTGACCATGTTAGCTTACTATCTATTATAATGTAACCCTAAGAAGTTTTTAGCTGTTAGTGTCATCAACAAAGAATAAATTCGGATATTTTACATCATATGTCAATAATGTAAATAAATTACATTATACGTGTATAATGACATGATTTCATGCTATGAATGATCTTTGATAGAAAATACAGGCAGCCCACTTCGAATGATTTTCACCCAAACAAATACCCTCTATTGATGTTTGATGTATTTTTCATCTTTTACAGATTTAGTACACCCCCTCCCTATGCTTTAACTATGCATTATTTTGGTCGGGAAGGTGAGCATTTCATACCCATTGTTGGCCTGCTTATTGCAGCCAAACACGAGGAAGGCAAGCATTTTTATCGAGTTTTTATAATGGTAACCAGGGTAAACATTCCGCTCAAAAGGCCGAAAATGGCGTCCATGCGATTCCGCTCTATACCGCGTAATTCGACTTTTGCGTTCTTGATTATACAAGTTTCAATACCGAGAGTGATTGGTTCACAAGAAAAAACTAGAGGGACGTGATATATATTCCCTGGTGTGGCAACATAAATGTAGGCGTGGCTTGTGGAATAGCTTTACCTTGCCATAGTAGAGAAAAAATAACTGATCAAAACGCTCTAAGACAATGTCGGGGAAGAGTGACGCGATAGGACGGTGACAATCACGAGGACGAGACGCCAATCTAATACCCTATTGGTTCATCTTTGGACCAACCTATATACTTTATGCTTACAGGTGAATTCAGTCAATCATACATCACACACAAATTTCTCATATTATTTTGCAGCTTTATTCGCACATTATAAAGATCGTTTAACTTGGCAGCAACTCAAATTTGTTGACGTTGCTCATACGAAACACGTTTGCTATGAGGCTTTTTAAAAGTTTCTTGTGTCTTTGCTTATTGCATCTGGCTGCCACCAATGTGGAAAACTTGGGTAAGATTAGTTCTTTTTTAAAGAATTTTTACTCTGCTATTAACTGATGATAAATATAGGCCTATATTATATACGAATAGATTTTTTCATAATTCTTCTAAAAATAACAGTAAAATGTATTAAATATACTATTATTGAGATTGCATCACGAACGCGGCTCTACAATCTACATCGCTAAGAACTGCTGTTAATTTCGAGATGATAACATCGGGCTTAAAGATTATTATAATTACACTTTTTTCTCATTTTATTACCAACCTAATCGACCTGGTCTATTCTGTAAGTGTCAAGTCGAATTGCAACTGGCAAAATTTCCCAACTCTCGATTCTGTTTAATGGTAGTTACAAAACCTGGATTATTTTTCATCCAATAGATCCCTTCGGTATTGTATTCGCGCATGCGCGAAATTGTTGTTTGGTAGTATGTATACCCTGGCCTAGAGATCCTATAAAAACATTTTTATAGGATCTCTACCCTGGCCTAGTAGTAATCGACTACCATACAATGGCCGATACAATGGTGATCCTTCGCAAGTATCATTTTCTGCGTTAAATCTCAAGTTAACTTTCAAGATATTTATGATCATATGGTGGGTGGGAAGACGGGACGTCAGGCGTTTAAAATTTGGATAGAGCGACGAAGCATCTGGACGCCAAAGATGTAAGAGACGTGGAAATGCACCAGGTAGTGTTATTCACGCTATTAACTTGAGTTAGTTGTATTGACAGGAAGGCAGCAAGTTTACTATCGTAAAACATGGTGTATATACGTAGATTGCAGATTTGAATATCACGCAATTCTTGTTACGTTTTCTTCAAGTTAAGTGCCTAATCACTCACAATTTTACAGTCACTGAACTGGAGAAGGAAGATTGGGCTGGGCTAAAATTCACCTCAGTTGGAAATACTGAATAGTTGATACAGTGGTGGATTTTTTTAGTGATCAATATTATGGAGTATGCCAACTAATACCATGGACTCCCCGAGCGCGTAAACATTAAATATAAATTATGGTGCTAAATCATAGCTAGTATTGGCTACCATTAAAGTGGGCAGAAGTTTTAGTGAATTGTAACAAATATTGTGCATTTTCGTATAGTACTTGGTGTCATCACCTGATGACAGTAATGTGGAAGTGATTTTGGTGCGGGGAGAGGTCTGTGTCTTGAGGCAACGTGTCTACACCGTGCCATACATGTCCTTCATACAGCAGACTTCCTGCGCCAGTCCAGTGGGGGTCAAAATCATGAAGCAGATGCTCGCGAGGATTATGAAGCTTTAATGAATGAGACGAGACTAGAGCCTGTCTGATTCTGGATAGAGGACTTATTCTCCGTGCTGATTGCAGCATTCTCGGCGCTTCTTCAGATGGGAGAGTTTATGATAGCAGCATGCCGTCCGAGCAACAACATGGTGTGCGTGAAATTAAATGCCCTTTCTCTTCGAAATCGCAGAATATAAACTTCATGACGATATCCGAGATTTTAGATAAAGTGCCGGATAACATTTGTTTGCAGCATGTCAATGGCCAAGTAGGCTTGAAAACAGGGCACGAGTGCTACTCTCAGGTACAGGGTGAGATGGGCGTTATCGGTGTGCCTTGTTATAACTTGGTAGTCCGGACAGCTGCATCTACAGACAACCTATTTGTACAACGTGTAATGCTTGATCCAGATATCTGGAAAAATTTGAGGATGTCTTTAGTACAGTTTTGCAACAACTTAATTAAAAAAGAAAATTTATAAACATCAATATATTTATTCAATTTTACACACTCATTTCTACACGACCTCAGTATTACAGACCACATTTTCCTTTCATCATTGGAACATCAAAATTACTCAAATACGCACATGTTTTGAAAATGTGCCCTGCAATTGGTGCTAAATTTAAGCCCAAAACACGTTTTAATATCTGAAAATTTCTTTGATTCGTCCAATATCTCACTCAACGTGGATAGGTAACTCTGCAATTTGACATGTTTCAATGACTTATACTCGGGTAAACTGTTTACTGCTCTTCAGAAAGGGTGGGATGTTGAGGGTTTTCCCCTCAATTAAAAGATCACTGATTATGAAATCTTCATCGGCCGTACATTGTCACCAGGCTCTAACAAGTCTAACAGACCACAGTTTTGTGTGATGTAACGATCATAAACGTGGTCACCCCATACATCTGATACAAATGATATAATGCCACTGGGTGTTATGCCAACTAAAAATTTGATTGTGTTGTGATGCTTGTAATTCGATAATGAGAGATTTTGACCTATTAAGGGAGATGGTTTTTGTGTGAATATCTCTGTGGAGTCAATAATAATTCTGAGAGTTGGATACTTCCGGACTTATGATAGTGTGAATTGTTTTACTTTCGCTGCAGAAGGAACTTTATTCAAGTAACTCAATTCTTTTTTCAAGTAAGCATATCCATGCAGTGAAAATTTTGGAAAAAGTACCAGTAAAGATAAACATTCAGCTCCAGTCCCATTAAGACCGCTAACAGCTGGTCCCCTAGACTCAAGAACATTTCACTGTTTTTCTTCCACTAGGAGAGTGTCCTCTTCACTTCCCAGTAAATCATTTTTGCAGCTCGTAGGGCCAGGTAGCTGAAAAAATACGAGAAAATAAATTTATTTCATATTAATTAGACTTGGGAAGCGGAGATGCACTTGATTTGTCAATTATGCTGAGCGTATGAAATGTGTTAATGGTTCAAATCATATACTGTAATTGATTTATTGATCATTGTGAAGATGACCCCACAATCATGATAAATATGAGAAAATTGTATCCAATGTTTACATAACAAATCCACTTGACTTGTTAACAGAAACTGTGTTGCACTAGTTTAATATTCCATCATTATCCTGTAGTCTTTTCTTACTGTAAACATTAACCATTGCCTTCCACCACATCGATTCTTGGTTATTGTGAATATATTATAAGGTTTTGAACATGTTCTGTAACATTACGTTACGTACTTCTGGCTAATTAAAGATAAGTTGTGTAAAATGTTTTGATCACATTTGTATCACACCACTTTATGATTGTTACAAATATATTAGTTGCCTCAGAGGATTATATTAAAGAAACCAACTTGAGCAACCACATAGTCTGGTGTAGAAACAGTATCTGGTAGATATGAAGTAATGCCTGGTTGGGGTTCATCGATTGCCCTTACAAAAGTTTCCTTGGCATCGTGCTCAGTATTTGTTTGTGCATATCCACAATGAAAAGCCAGTGATGAAAGAGTGTGCTGCTGCCATAGTTGCAGTCAGTGTAGCTGCTGCCATAGTTGCAGTCTGTGTAGCTACTGCCATAGTTGCAGTCTGTGTAGCTGCTGCCATAGTTGCAGTCTGTGTAGCTGCTGCCATAGTTGCAGTCTGTGTAGCTGCTGCCATAGTTGCAGTCTGTGTTGCAGCTGCCATAGTTGCAGTCTGTGTAACTGCTGCCATAGTTGCAGTCAGTGTAGCTGCTGCCATAGTTGCAGTCAGTGTAACTGCAGCCTCCTCAAAACCTATAACATATATTCATAACACTTTATAGCTGACTAGTGCTAATAAGACGGTGGCTGGACTAGGACTACTAGATAATGAATGCAACCTCAAAACTCCTAATATAAAAAAGGGCCTATTTGTCCATTAACATATAGGCTACACTGATACATTAAAACTGTTCTACAACCATAAAGCATCACAATATAGACATTTGTTAGCTTTCGAAATTCAACTTGGATAACATTTATACAACCGGGTCTTCTTAGGGTTAGCGTTTTTTTTCAGGTCTAAGATTACTACAGTATGTGAATTGTATACAGTAATAATTTCTTGGGTGTGGCTGATATATTGCTGGAGTATACCAATTTGGTAGATCTTTGACCACTGATGTAATGTGGGTGTAATTTAGGAGTATCAAATACTTGTCTAGCAAAACTACCTGGGTAATTTCACGTCTGTATTTTTAGCTCACCCGAGCTTATGCTACCGATGTTCATATAAATTTCTTCTCAAGAACCGCTTACCTCAAGAGGTTTGCCATTTGGCAAACGTTATCCTTGGGTTGGTCTCTTTTGGATTTTTTCATAGTATCATCACTGCAGCTAGGGGAAGTGACTTCTGCCAATGTTCGTACTTTTTCTTAAAAAAAATCTCAAGAACTGCTTATCGCATAGGTCTGTTATTTTGCAGATATTGTCCCTGGCTGGTCTCTTCTAGATTTCTTCATAGTATCGTCATTGCACCTAAGGGAAGTAAGGTATGCCAGTGTTTTTTTTTAATCGTCTAAATAACCGCTTATCGCAGGGGTCTGCCATTTGGCAGATATTGTCCTTGGGTTAGTATCTTTCAGATCAGAGGTTGTCG
The DNA here is from genome assembly GCA_011762755.2 of Epimenia babai. Classification (NCBI taxonomy): domain Eukaryota; kingdom Metazoa; phylum Mollusca; class Solenogastres; order Cavibelonia; family Epimeniidae; genus Epimenia; species Epimenia babai. The sequence goes on from WURV02175779.1 coordinate 13,403, forward strand.
TCCATCCGTCCGATGTTAACGTTTTCTTAAATCTTCTCAAGAACCGCTTATCGCATTGGTCTGCTATTTGGCAGATATTGTCCTTGGGCTAGTCTCTTTTAGATTTGTTCATATGGTATTTTCATTGCACTTAAGGGAAGTAACTGATGCCAGTGTTTTTATAAAAAAATCGTCTAAATAACTGCTTATCGCAGGGGTCTGCTGTTTGGCCGATATTGTCTTTGGGTTAGTATCTTTCAGATCGGAGGTTGTCGTCCGTCTGTCTTCTAGATTTGTTCATGGTATTGTTATTGCACCTAAGGGAAGTAACTTATGCCGATGTTTGTATTCTTAAAAAATTGTCTCAATGACCGCTTATCGCAAGGATCTGTGATTTGGCGAATATTGTGCTCGGGTTAGTATCTTTTAGATTTGTTCAGCATCTCAT
>WURV02175790.1:0-13827 GCA_011762755.2 Epimenia babai
AGAGGCTATAGTGGGAATCGCCTAATTAGTATAACAATAGGGGCTATAACGGGAAAGGCTATAATGGGAAGTTCCCTGCCTGTAAGTGACTTGATTTAAGATGCCTGATTCACAACCATGTATCCGAACTTAACTCTTTACTTTGTGCAGGCGATCAGCAGACGGGATAACATTCTTGAAAAATTGGCTGGAATTAGACAGCACTATTGAAAATTTGACTTGTCGAGCACTAGCATTATACAGAGCGTTTCCCCCAAAACGCATTTTTTCGACGACCCCTACAACTCAAAATGTAAAGAATATACACGATATGGGCATCATTAGGAAAACTTGCTATTTCTTTTTAAAGTAAGCTATGAAAAATTAAGATCAATCAACACTTGTCAGAGATATGGATATTTTCCCGAGACAGGTCAAAATGCCCTCGGGACCAAGTTTTTTGTTTCTTGGAGATGAATTAAAACAATAATTATGTAGGCTCTTTTGTGCCACTGACATGTTTCTGTGTATGAGGAGGGTTGTCGGCTTAAGGCTCCAGTCCTACGTGGGCCCTGCTCGCCATATCACCTACGGTCCTGCGAACGACGCCAGGAGTCAGCCCCAATCTGTCGACCTCGGCAGTTATTCGGTCTCTCAGTGTTTACAAGTCCGCTAAGGAAGTCGTGTAGAGTATAGACCTCAGGAATCCCCAGAGGCAAAAGTCACAAGGGATAAGGTCTGGGGAGCGAGGTGGCCATTCCACATCATGGTTCATAGCGATCACACGATCACCAATGACTCGGTGCACACGTGGTGAGCCAGGTCGTCGAAAAAATTGCATTTTATTTTGATCTGCGCTGTATATTGAAAGATACTCGCATTATCGGAACGTGACGGATATTAGCATTATTGAAACGTGAACAAAAATTGACATATGTCTATCACTGCAGCGGGTAAGGTGCATATATTGGTAAGACATACGATATTAGACCGTATCATAAATGTGACCTCCTCTGGGCGTCGTTGTTGTGGTTGTTGGCGTAGTCGTTGTGGTTGTTGGCGTAGTCGTTGTGGTTGTTGGCGTAGTCGTTGTGGTTGTTGGCTCAGATGTGATGGTTTCTGGAGTAGTTGGTGTGGTTGTTGGCGTAGTCGTTGTGGTTGTTGGCTCAGACGTGATGGTTTCTGGAGTAGTCGGTGTGGTTGTTGGCGTAGTCGTTGTGGTTGTTGGCTCAGACGTGATGGTTTCTGGAGTAGTCGTTGTGGTTGTTGGCGTAGTCGTTGTGGTTGTTGGCGTAGTCGGTGTGGTTGTTGGCGTAGTCTTTGTGGTTGTTGGCGTAGTCGTTGTGGTTGTTGGCGTAGACGTGGTGGTTTCTGGAGTAGTCGTTGTGGTTGCTGGCGTAGTCGTTGTGGTTGTTGGCGTAGACGTGGTGGTTTCTAGAGTAATCGTTGTGGTTTTTGGCGTGGTCGTCATGGTCGTCGGTTTTGTGGTTTTGCGTGTAGTCTTACCTGAAACACGGAGGGGATATGTTAGACTTCAAACCTAAAGAAATTAACTATTTTGTGTAGAGAGAAATGCACAAAAACCCCTATACCCCTCATGAGACGGACCCACGACCTCCAGATAACTGATCTGGTGCTCTACAAATGGAGGTTTCCGGGGAAGCTCTTTCTCCTGCATTTAGGTATTGAACACTGTTTTAGAGAACCACTGATATATTAAGTCCGTATGTTATTCCAGCGATATACACGGATATCTGTACAAGCATGACGGATTATGAATTGTTTGGCTGATTTTTGCTGCGTTTTTTCTTTTAAGATGTTAATGAGCGTAGCCAATGTGGTTTTTTGTATAGCTGGAGAGAAATGCACCAAATAAACCGTTACCTCTGATATGACTCGAACCTATGACCTCCAGATAACCGGCCTGGCGCTCTAGCAATTGATACAAAGCGAAATAAAAACATAAACAAAATATGTACACTATAATGTATTACCAAAGAAATCCCAATTTAACAAAAACTCACTCTTGCAAGTACATCGGTAATCCAGGAGCAAGTACCCGAGCGAACGATGAGCAAGTATCTCAAGCTGCTTTGTTAATAGCACAAGACGTCGCACGAGCTGGACGACCAATCGCACCGTTTGTAGTTCTGATCGAATCCAATATCCGAAAATTTGAGGCAAGACTGCGCGTCCCCACCTGTTAAATATATTGCTGACAACGTGAAGAACATCGCTGATTCTTGTCAGAGATTGCTGAGATGCGCGCGCAGTTGGCGTCAGAGGATCTGTCACGTGATTCGCGACGCGCGAAGATACGCAGATCATGTTTTCGAGTGATTTCTCAATGGCGGCAAAATAGTGTAACAGACGACGACTTCCGGCCCAGACGACCGAATGCCATATGACGACAGCCGCGCTAAGATTACGTGCAGTGTCGTCCCACTGCGTTAGCAAATCCACAGTCTCTTCAAGTATGTCCCTTATCGACGTGAACTGAAGCTCTCCCTTCGTTAAATGCACCTCGATTTCCTTGATTGCTTCGTCGAGAACTGTACCCTTCCCCGCGAGTCGCGCTTTGATCACGAACTTGTACGCAGCGTAAATCCGTTTTAACTCGACTAAGTCCATAACGCGATTGCCAAAGCTCGAGATAAGTTGTCCAAGACGGCATATTAACCCGGACATCTCAGATTTAGCGTCAGACAACTTCGCCCGTAATTGCGTGGACGCAGCAACTGCAGTTTTCGACCAGCTTGTATATTTTGAACGCAACATATAGTCCTCAAAATCACATACGACTGATTTTCCGACGCCTGAAAAACAAAGAAATTAAAAAAATTATATAATAATCATACAGCAATGATATAATATATTTAATAATTCAGTCGTTGGAACTTAGCGAGAGGTTGCGATTTCGAATTCCGCGCAAACCCAGGATTTTTCTTGCGATTTCCGTGAGAGGAAATAGGCCACATATGCCCTCTTGAATATGAAGATACGTATATTGGCCGTGTAGTGCTATTATAACTTTTCTTAAAGGGACGAGAAGGCAGGATTGTGGATGAACCTGACAATTTATACCGTAAATAATGTAGCATTAAAACTATGTCTTTTAGAACTAATCATGCAAATATAAAAAAAAAAACATTTTTCAAACATTATCTGAATAAAAACGTCGATTACTTCAGTATATATCGTATAGTTGGCGATATATTGATTCATATTACTAATATAAATACGCCTATTCTACACTCTCCTTGCAATCTAGTAAACCGTATCAGTAACTGGAGGGGAAGGGTGTAATAAGTTATTCAGTTTGCCCTTTGGGCTATAATATTTTACGTCTGGTGTTCGGCTCGGCATGTAAGCGATATCGTAAGATAGGAGTTGAGTTATGGGACTTGGTAGTACAGGAAGCCATCCTATATTTTACATTTTTAATATATACATGATCGAGAAAGCCCATGTCTATTCAATCTTAGTGAGTCAAAAGGTATCGGGTTTCTTTTTTCATAACGTAACAAACGGATATTATACGTTAACGAGAATGTTTCTATGCCATAAATCATCGGTAAGCGAAGTGGTCGAGTCGGACTTAGGCCTACGATCTGATCAAACGAAATGTCCGTTATTCAAAGACAAATATGAAATGAAATACCATTTAAAATGCTCCAATAGTATTGCTGTTTAACACTTAACATCCACAAATACACTATTTATTAATATCGAAGGGGATTTTTAGCGCCGTCCTCAAACGATTAACACTATATGACAATATTATTTTATTCATTGATTAGTTTGCAAGTTCTTTCGTTCGTTCAACATATATATCACATGTACAGTATATAGCACATTCGTCAAAATACAATGGACTTTCGTTAATTTGATATAATTGTAGTGTTAATAGTAGTTTATTTATTTGAAACGGCAGCGGTAACAGAATAATACAATAATTTTGTTTCTAGTGCTCTGGATTTGGCGAAAAATTAGTATAGAAGCTGTTTGTAATATTTCATGTTATGAGTTAACATATTAATGGCAACTTGTATTGCATCAGTGGCATTAAAATGTCTATGCGATGTTGACGGTAAACCGTATCGGTTGTCGTAACGTAAAAGTTACGCTGAGCTTTTAATATTTTAGGATAAATATAAAAGATTATACAATTTTATTATGTCATCCGGGTGAGTGATAGGGTTAAAGACGGCGTGGGAGGGCGCGCTCCTACCCACCTGATTGATGGTGTATGTAAATCGTGACACAGCAAAAACGCAGCAAACCGCGATTGATAAGTATAAAAAACCCGGTGTACATATATGACGGGAGTCTGTTCATAATTTTATAGATAACTAAATTGTAATTCATATCACTCACATCGGTAATATGCTTCTAAGCTCTGTAAGCCAGGAAACGCCGCAACCAGCACCAATATCCCCAATAGTTTCATGATGCGACGATGATGTTCGTGTATCGCTCACGTAACCTACAATCTCATGCGTTTGAACTTCTCTCGTGGACGACACACCGCGATTCGCAGGTAAGTTGATATAATCGTGTGAAATGGACCGTGTCGACTAGGACGTGATGGGTAATCACTCATTGATTATAATTTTATAACCGAAACGTGTAATATCGATGTAAACTCTATTCATAATGGTATGTGTGTCAATAGTCTAATATCGATGTAAACTCTGTTTATAATGACATGTCTATAGATAGGCTAATATCGATGTAAACTCTATTCATAATGGTATATGTGTCAATAGTCTAATATCGATGTAAACTCTGTTTATAATGACATGTGTATAGATAGGCTAATATCGATGTAAACTCTGTTTATGATGATATGTGTATAGATAGGCTAATATCGATGTAAACTCTATTCATAATAGTATGTGTATCAATAGTCTAATATCGATGTAAACTCTGTTTATAATGATATATGTATCGATAGGCTAATATCGATGTTAGGGGGCAGGTTTCGTAGTAGTTAGAGCGTTTGACTTTTAATCCAGAGGTCCATGGTTCAAATCCCGCTGTAACCAGTATACTAACTGTGGCGTTTTTCGGGATGAAAACGCCTTAAACCCCATTGCCTATGGGGGTCTGGGGAGATCTTGAGGTGTGGGTCTGTTGGTGTTTTTTCTCTCTGACCTTTTCTGAGCTTCAGATGCTCTATATATGCTCTATATGTGCTCTCTATGTCGCTTACCTTCCCGCTATGTCGTGATCTCATTGTAAATAAACATGAACCTATCATAGACTTAGCGGAGTGTACGACATATGTAGTTCATATGTAGACATTTAGAACCAGTGGCGTGAATGGAAAAAAGGTAAATTGTCTGCCCAGACTCGGTGGGTTTTTCACACTGGGTGTTTTTCCCCACCCCATATAAGTGACACTAATGAGATTGTCGCGCTAACCACATTAATAGGCTAGCTTTGTATAAGGGCCCAGGATTGCCTATCACAACGATTATTCCGGTAATCTGCCTATAAACCCATACTTACAATATCGATGTAAACACTTTTCATAATAGTATGTGTATCAATAGTCTGATATCAATGTAAACTATTCATACTGGTATGTGTTTCAATAGTGTAATGTCGATATAAACTCTTCATAATGGTATGTGTATCAATAGTCTAATATCGTTGTAAACCATACATAATGGTATGTGTATCAATAGTCTAATATCGATGTAAACTATTCATAATGGTATGTGTATCAATAGTCTAATATCGATGTAAACTCTGCATGACGTGGCTTCACTGTAATCGACGTTTTAGTGCCAGACAGCATACAAGACATGTGCAGTCTCATCTCTAACATCGTCTGCTGTTATCGGTTGTTAAACCGCAGATACTCAGGAATTACGTTAGGGCTGTGACAATGTAATTTAAGAAAGTATTTTCCGTTCTACGGACAATACAGAAGCGTCTTCATATACCCTCTACACTATCCATGTCAAAAGCATATTTGACTTTTAATTACACGAAGAGAAGATTATTTTTATTTTTTCGAATTTCTCTATAAAACTAGCACTTAAAACACTTTCTGGGTAAAATTTGAATATTAAATTACCTAATCCAAATTTAGTATGACTTTGTCATTGCGGGACAATTGCATAGATTTTAATCGTTAATATCATTCGTCGGTCGTCAATCAAGTGGTGCAAATTTAGCGAGCTACGAAACCGTGCAGAAAAACCATAGCAACGAGGACGAACAGTGTATACTGTATAATTATGAAAACAGGATACGAAATAACAGTAAACTATTTATCTTAAGGATTGAGAGCTGGATGAAGTGACTTGACACAATGACTCAACATATACCGGATGACGACATCACATCAAAAATAACTCAGTAACTATTCATAAAAGTCAGCAATAGCCAGAAAAATAATTTATTAATAGTAACAAAATATTGTAAGATTATCTAGTGTCATTAGACTGACGATGGTAGATATAATTCGGGCGGCATTGAACACTTTAAACAAAACTATAACCAAAACTAGTCCGAAACCTCCATTGCTACACCTCATATATTTCTTCTTTGGGGCAGCTGGCGTAGTGGTTAGAGCGCTTGACTTTGAATCTAGGGGTCCTTGGTTCAAATCCCGCTCTGACCAGTATACTAACTGTGGCGTTTTTCGGGCTGATAGCGCCTTAAACCCTATTGCCCATGGGGGTCTGGGTAGCCCCTGCATTGTGGCTCTGTTGGGGCTTTTTCCCTCTGACGTTTGCTGTGCTTCAGATGCTATATATATTATCTCTATGTCACTGACCTCTCCGCTATGTCATTATCTCATTGTAAATAACCATTTTCCTTCCATAGACTTAGCGGAGTGTGCGACATATGTAGCTCGTATGTAGACATCTGGAACCAGTGACGTGAATGGAAAAAGGTCAATTGTCTGCCCAGACTCGGTGGGTTTTTCACATTAGGTGTTTTCCCCTTCCCCTTATAAGTGAGGCTAATCAACTTGTCGTGTTAACCACATAGGCTAGCTTTGTAAAGGGTCATAAATGAAATTGGCCTACACAACGATTGCTTCAGCAATCAGCCTATAAATAAATAAATAAAAAAGAGTCATGATATTCGAGGGAAATAGGGTGATAAGGGAGACAATCCTTATGTAGGTTCTTCTCAGACACGGACAGAGGCAGCCTTTGTGGTGAACAGCCTCTGTTGTACGGGGAAAGGGACTACCCGGTACTGACAAAACCACCGAGTCTGCGTCTGCTCAGACAGTGGACTTTCCTGGTTCCCAGTGCCTGCAGACAGCCTACATATGTGGCATACTCCACTAAGTCTGTGATAGTTCAAGATTATTTACACTGAGACAACAAGATGGCGGAAAGGTGAGCGGCATAGACAACATCCAGAAAGCAATCAAAACAGGCCGCATAATTATGATTTCGGGGCTATCCAGACTCCCATGGGCTGACGGCGTTTAAGACGCTCGTTGCACGAAAATGCAAAACGTACTACACTGACTAGGGTGAGAATCAATTCACGGCCTCCCAGATTTAAGTCCAATGATCTCAGCATGAAATAAAAGCCGCTGAAGTGATGATAAAAACAGGATTTTGCTATTGAAAGATATATTAACAGGATCATTGTATTAAAAGTTAGCTATAATAACAGGAATATTCCATTAAAAGTCATATTCATGAAGTGATTCTATTAACAGTTACGATATTAACATGATTATACAGCTAAAATATATATGAACAGGTTTATTCTCTTAAAACTTATAATAACAGGAATATTCTATTAAAAGCTATATTAACAGGGATATTCTATTGAAAGTTACGATGATAGGATTATTGTATTATATATGTATGATATAAATGCCAATGTAGGATATGTCATATTCATTTTATTTTTGTTTTCATTCTAATCCGGTCACATCTCATTTGATGGATCAATTGTTTTCAGTAAAACTCACAGATAAAGAACTGAATGCAGACTGTTCAATTTGAGGGGGCGTCTCTTTCGATGGTGTCAGTGCATCTTCTTTCTTATCCACTTCCTCTAGTAATTTCCAATTTTCTTTTTCCAATTCTTTTATTCTGGTTTGCAGCTTTAATAAAAGACCCACGTCCAGGTTTTCGTCGACGTTAGTTTTTTCTGTGATTTCGTTATGTCGTGGAGGACGCTGAGGCTTCTGGGAAGTGTAATACCCCATATCCTGTTGTGAAACAGATGATATAGGATATATTTATGCAGTCTATAAGGTGTTATCTTTACTTTTTGCATTATATGATATGGCTAACATGGAAACCTATATCTCCCTCCATGTTGTAAATCATTATTCAACAAGCTTTAAAGTTAAAGTAAAACATTTGTAAACCGCAAGTATCAACAAATAAAGGCTCTTAGATGCAGTTTACAATGAAACGTTTATGGCAGCAACATTCAGCGCTGATACAATACCTTCGACACTCGTATATAACCAGTCAGAGACATCTACTCAAATTTAGAGACAGATTTACTCCAGCCATCAGGCATAGATAACTTGCTGAGGATCATCGTGGAAAAGTCGACAGGTGGCCGGTTTTGGACCCATGACCTTGACGGCTACTCCAGCGCTTTTTACCTTTGTAATCTTATTTTACAAGTGGGGACACCACGCTGGTGAAAACCACCGGAGCTCCTATTACTCGACTAACCACTGTGCATGAACCGCTATAAAATACACGGAGAAAAACGTTGACGTGTTATTTCGAAAGCTATAAAAATGAAATCCGCCATTTCTGGAGATGCTGTAAACTGTAGACAAATAAAAAACAGCTCACATCGTCCTGATTGGGGTGGTTACTGCTCGTTTCTGTGACATCTGTCTCGGCTGAACTGGCGTACGACTCCATGCTCATGACACTGAGGTTGGATGGCGTGCGTTTGTGACCTTTGCCCTCGTGTAGCAACGACATCTGAACCGAGTGGCACAAACAGACTATACAAGTAACGAATGTGATATAAGTTTTAATATTGTGGATGTCGGAGAATGTAAAATCTTCCTTTGGCCACAAATGCCCCAAGCTGTGCTGATCTGCATTTCTGTAGTCGACAGCCAGAAACTATGACATCAGGAGGGACATTGCTTGATTGCTTGGGCGTATGTGTCCAGTTACCTGCTCAGCTACTGCCACGCTCATTTTGCCAACATATTGAGGCATGACTCGTCTGAGTTGGGTCAGTGGCTAATGGTCAATAAATGGTCATCTATCCACGTACTGGTGAAACTCAGTGTGGTTCAACTAGGCTAACACTCCTCAATTACACACCTTACATAATTATTCATGATATTACAATTTGGCATGTGAATATTCATAATCATCTAATTACATATAAATAAATGAATAAATTAAGCGATGAGTTTTTCAACTGCCCGACACACTACACAGTTGATTAATAATTATGCAACAAAAAAGTTTGAACAAGCTAAAAATACAAAAAATCTTATTGAAGATATTATTCGTATACATATATCATGAATATTCATGAATATCAGATATCAAATATGAATATTCATTATTACTACATTGCGAATAAAATCAATATTTGTTAGCGTCAGATTTGGAATATAATGACTGTTCATAAACTGTTCACATAATGACTGGATTTTGAAAATAATATTCCTGATAATCCAATTCAAGTGTCATGATTAATACACAATTACCCAATAGTGATATTGAATATTCACAAGATGAATATTCATGATGACCTGATTCTGGAGATTCTCGCAGCGTTGCTGTAGCCTGGCGTGTTCGTTGACCAACTTCTGGTGATGATGCCGTTCTTCTTCCATTTCCTTCACAATCTTTTGATGGTTCGCTGCCAGCTGTTCATTGGCTGTATCTGTGTAAATAGTTCATGTAGACATCAAAAAAGGTACGTATTATAGGCTGGAATGGATAGGAACATCGCAGTTTTGTTGATAATTGTTTGTTACTCAAAGGCATCCATATATTGTAACAAGAGACCGCAAGACACTCACCTGAAAAAAGAGAAAAAAAGAGAAAAGACAGAACAAGAGGTTAAGGAGGCCATCTTAATATTAGAATGAGAAGACAACAAAGAGACTGCCTGACATGAAAAACAAGAAGCCAAAAAGACCTGACAATACCCATTACGATACTGAAACTAGACAAGAGGCCAAAGAGACTAGACAATACCCATTACGATACTGAAACAAGAAAATAGAGATTTGTGGGAAAAATTTAGGCAGAAATCACATCTAATTACCAAAATAGAGATGCCCTAAACAAATCTAATGAGACCTACACAGACAATATCTGCAAAATGGCAGACCGTTTCACTAAGCAGACATGGAGATAAAGATTTTCAAATAAAAAGTCAATAAAAATTCCCCCCCCCCTTTGCTCTCCTGATGAGATGCTGAACAATTGTGAAAGATATTAACCCAAGGACAATATCTGCCAAATGGCCGACCCTTGCGATAAGCAGTTCTTGAGAAAAAATTTTTAAATAAAAAATACGAACATCGGCATAAGTACCATGAAACCCTCCCAAGGACGTATCTGCCAAATAGCAGACCTCTGCACTAAGGAGGCTATATTTATATTATAATAAGAAGACAACCAGGAGACTGCTTGACATCAAAAACAAGACGCCAAAGAAACCTGAGAATACCCTTTATGATACTGAAACAAGACAAGAGGCCAAAGAGACCCGACAATACCTATTACATCAAGTGAGCTAAAAATACAAACACCAACAGAAGTTACCTCCCCTAACTGCGATACCATGTACAAATCTAGAAGAGACCAACCCAAGAACAATATCTGCCAAATACGAGACCACTGCGATAAGCGGTTCTTAAGATTTTTTAAGAAAAAAATACGAACATGGCTGCGATGACGATACCATGAACAAATCTAGAATAGACCATCCCTAGGACAATATCTGCCAAATGCGACCTTTGCGATAAGTGGTTCTTTAGAAGATTTTTTAAGAAATGATGGACAGACAACGGACAAACTCCGATCAGAAAAGCTCACCGAGCATAAGCTCAGGTGAGCTAATGAGAAAGAAGTCATGTGCAACCAAAAAATAACATGTGTAAGTTCATGAAAATGCACCAGACAACACATTCATCCAAGAAAAAAGCAGCAGACAACACATTCATTCAAGAAAAAAGCATCAGACAACACATTCATCCAAGAAAAAAGCATCAGATAACATATTCATCGAAGAAAAAAGCATCAGATAACACATTCATCCAAGAAAAAAGCATCAGACAACACATTCATTCAAGAAAAAAGCATCAGATAACACATTCATCCAAGAAAAAAGCATCAGATAACATATTCATTCAAGAAAAAAGTAGCAGACAACACATTCATCCAAGAAAAAGCATCAGATAACACATTCATCAAAGAAAAAAGGAGCAGACAACACATTCATCCAAGAAAAAGCATCAGATAACACATTCAATCAAGAAAAAAGCAGCAGACAACACATTCATTCAAGAAAAAAGCATCAGACAACACATTCATCCAAGAAAAAAGCAGCAGACAACACATTCTTTCAAGAAAAAAGCAGCAGACAACACAATCATTCAAGAAAAAAGCAGCAGACAACACACTCATCCAAGATAAAAGCAGCAGACAACACACTCATCCAAGATAAAAGCAGCAGATCAATATGTCTACCCAATGAAAAATAGTAGCAGATGACACACACAGCCAATGGAAGAGCAAACAACACATACAGCCAATTAAAACAGTTGCAGACGACAATTAACCAATGATGTCATGTGTCTTATCATGTGTCTTGATAATAAATCTAAATAAAGTGGGTCATGAATTTTTTGCTGCTTGTGACATTATAACAATATCATAAATATTTTAATAATATAGAAATTAAACTGGAGTTGTTACTTGATATTACGAAAATATTAGATACCAATTTTATTTCTACAGTATTTGATGACTCATTTAAAGAGTAAAGATAAATAAATCTTTTGACTTACCTGCATTAGCTTGACTCTGCAATTTAATCAATTCATTAGCTTCATTGAGTCTGTCTTTTAGTGACATATTTTCACCCTCAATTTCTTTGATAATCTGTTAACAGGGAATTTATTGCGAGAACAATAACAGCAACATCTCAGTATAAAAGCAGTAATCAATATCATTTAATATCCTACAAATTCCCTTGTCTGAATCTACATTTTAGTGTTTTCCCTCTCTTTGTTTAAAATAAAACCCAAAATGTAGTCATATAATTAGACATAAAAAATGGCATTAGACATTAATTAAAATTTTCTCTATGTCTTTTTTCTCTTTTTCTTCCATTTCAGCTAAAATGTAGTCATATACTACAATACGCATGAAGATGTCATATGAACATGATAATCAAACATTAGTTAATATTTTATCTATGTTTCTTTTCTGTTATACTTCTTTTTATTGAAGCAAATTCTGAATTCTCATAGCCATCTGATTTTTGTCGTATCTAGTTTATGAAAGTTACAGATATAAACATACAATATTTATTTCTTGATCTGTGTGTAACGATCTCTAAAGAAATAGGAACACTTAAAAAACCTATTTCTGTCATTTCCACGGTATTTTCAGTGAGTTTCTAGACTTGCTAGATTTTGGTTCATCGAATAGCATCCTTCATATAACTCTCTGTATCATTATTTTCATTATATCACCTATTCTATTATAACGCAAAATTTATGTACATAGACATGCCTAAGAATAGTGGGTTAACACAAAATTTAAGCAAGTATTCTTAAAACATACATCCTACACACATTTCTGGCATTTCTCGACAGAATATCGAACAAAAACCACTCACATTGCTATGCTGTTGCTCCATTTCATGTTTTTCTGTGACCAACGCCTCCCTCTTCGCGCGCTCCTCAGCGAGCTGTACCCGTAATTGTTCCACTTCCTCTTGTAACGACAATGCGCGATCAGTCGATTTCTTAGCTTCCTGCTCGTACGACTTCAACTTCTCCACTTCCTGTTTCATCTCCTCGATGTGCTGACCTTGTTCGCGGTGAGCGATAACTTCCTTTTTCTGTGAGACACGTCGAGTCACACAAACAAACAATTACTGAAACTTTTTATGGGAAGTGAGCCTAACACTTTCTTGACTGTATTTAACACCTTACTGACTGAAAATAACACCTTATTGACTGAAACTAACACCTTATTGACTGAATCTAACACCTTATTGACTGAATCTAACACCTTATTGACTGAAACTAACACCTTATTGACTGAATCTAACACCTTATTGACTGAAACTAACACCTTATTGACTGTATTTAACATCTTATTGACTGAAAATAACACCTTATTGACTGTATCCAACACCTTGACTAAAACTAACACCTTATTGACTGAATCTAAAACCTTATTAGAATATATATAGGTTCATTTACCACTCCATACACAACAAAATTAACTTGCAGAATGCTTAGTATTAAACTTGTGATAAAAAAAGAATATGACAGATTTCATTTTTGTAGCTTTTGAAATAACCCGTCAATTTTTTATCCGTCTATTTCACTGGAAAAAAAAACTTTACTGACAAAACATAAAACTATGGGGACTTTCGTAAACAACATAAACGTATTCATAAACTAAAATGACAATTAAAATGTACGAATTCTTAAAATCCTATAAAAAATAGTGCCAGAGAAACAGGGTTTGAACGATGTGCTTTATGAATAAAAACAAAAATATTTTACCTCAGCATCGAGTTTCTGCTGGAGCTGGATGATCTTATTCTCAAGTCCTTTGTTGACGTGTTTTATATGCTCAACAGATCTAGCCTCAATCTGAAAATGGG
>WURV02175812.1:0-13825 GCA_011762755.2 Epimenia babai
AGCGTCAAACATTGGATTTCGTTTCGGCAGCAATTTTCTTTGCAAAATTCAGAAGGGAAATACAGCGGCGCATTTCATTGGCCAATCAGTGACATTTATTGCGCGGAAATACTCGTTTTCGTCGTTAAATCGGTGACATTTGTTATCGATGCGTGTTACAAATATTTATGTCAGATATAAATATGCGAGTGTAAACGGCCTATCAGTGTAAATAAATGTGCTTTAAATGTGAGGGAGACAACAATATATGACATGAAAATACGCCGGCAAATTTCATACCCGAGGAGAAGTTCGATAACAAATAACCAGCCCCGCCCACCCACAATAACACAGACAGTCAGGATTACAGCTTTGTTATATTAGAATCAAATGTCCGTTCACACAGACATGTGACGCCGTCATTGCATGGATATCGAAAAGTTATTTACCGTTTAAGCAAATATTGTATGTCTGAAGGGTGCTAGTGTATAGCAACGGAAGATATAGTTAGTGTATAGCGATGTCACTTAAATATGTCAGACAGCGAGGCGTCGGGTGTCGTGTTAGCCATGTCGTGATATATAAAATGCAGCACCATTCTGTATAACTGAGATTAATATTAACACGAGCAATCGCGAATCAAACATATTTCACCGACCGTGTGCATTGAGATGAAATATACTTAATATACGACGTCTCGTGTTCCACTTAGTTTTAGTTACGTAATCGACAAATTGTTATCTGTCGTATTTTAGAGAAATGTCTGAAGTAAGCAATAAAAACGAAATGAATTCGTTGTACCTTTATCAACGAGTTTGGCGAAGTTGGCGTCGTTGT
The DNA here is from genome assembly GCA_011762755.2 of Epimenia babai. Taxonomy (NCBI): domain Eukaryota; kingdom Metazoa; phylum Mollusca; class Solenogastres; order Cavibelonia; family Epimeniidae; genus Epimenia; species Epimenia babai. The sequence goes on from WURV02175812.1 coordinate 817, forward strand.
CTCCGTATATCGTAGAGCCATCGATAAAAGAAGTCGCCAAGTTTATTTGCTCTCGAGTACCTTCAAGTAAAGATTAGAACGGTGAAACAGTAGAATAACCAAGTAGGTATTACAACAGGGCGGCATTTTTTAACCTGTCTCTGGAAAACATCCAGATCTCTGAGAAATGTTGATTAATTTTAATTTTTCATAACTCATTTTAAACAGAAATAGCAGGCCTGTCTAATGCTACCCATAGGATATATATTCGTTACGTTTTGAGTTTGTAGCAGGTCGTCAAAAAACTAGAAACTAGAAAAAAATTTCGTATAGCTGTTTTTAATGTGTGTCATATAGAAATGAAAATTCCAGTCTGCACAGCATTTGCCTCGGTGTACCTCAAGGCTCAATTTTTGGCCCATTTCTTTTTATTTTGTATTGTAATGGTAAATATGTTTCCAATGTATTAAAATGTCTGTTATTTGCCGATCACAAAAATCTGTTATACTCAGGACATTCACCTAGCGAAATCTGTAGCATTGTCAGCAAAGAATTATGTAAAGATGAGCAGATGGTTTCAAGTTAACAAATTGTCACTAAATGTCACTAAAACAAATTACGCTATATTTGGATGTAAGAGATAGCGAATTTTTCAGTAAAAAAAACGATGTTTACATTAATCAAGTGAACGTGATAAATATTTGGTTGTTTACATTGATGAGTCCTTATCTTGGAAATATCATAATAATCACATAGAAAGTCAAATTGCAAGAAATTTGCCAATAATTCAATAGTAAATATTTATCACCCGCACCTGAACTAAAGATGCTATATTCGACGCTAATTCTCCCATATTTGTTTTATTGTTCAGAAATTTGGGGCAAAACATATAAGTCCAGGCTTCAAAAACTATATCTATTGCAGAAACATTCTATACATACATTACGAAGTTACATTCCTTGGATCACACAAATGTACTCTTTTATAACTTAAGTTGTTAAAGCTAATGAAATTGAGAGATTTATTAGAATTTATAATAATATTAGAAAATTCTCTATTTTAAAGTATGTAGTATGCAACGATGCAAATCATTTAATTTTATTATTTCTCCCAAAAAGACATCTCATTATTACAGCCAGCGCCTTAAATAGTATCGAATTTCTGGCTCTTACTTCCAACACAATCAATATATTATAATGACCAGTAATATCGCCTACTCAAAACATGTATCGTCTATTTCATATATGCTTCTTATGTGTATGTATACATAAACATTTTGTGTCCATTATTTCCCATATAACATGTATAGTTGTAAAACCACATCATCGTATTTCATATCATTGCGTTTTCATAAAGGTGTTGGATAAATAAATGAATGATTCAAAATAATATATTTGATAGTTAAGCTAAAATCGGATAGACTAGATGTTTCATCTTTAGATCACAAACATCGCCAAGGAATAAATGGAAAGAAACATATTTGATTATATTGGTAGCATATGTCAGTCGCACTAGAGATATCGTCTCATTATATCATTCATCAATTTACAGCAGCCAACTTTCTTCAACACGAAAATTTTGCTATTTTCACATCGTGGTAGGGGTTGGAAAATCGTTTGCCCGGATCTAATCCTAACTCAGAACCTGTCGCTTGGAACACCACCTCCCTGTCCACTGAGCTACAGAGGCAGGTATTTAGATCCACACACAGTATTAGAGCAATGTTCTAACCATGCCAGCGATATACCAGGATATTTTATATACCCGCGAATATCGACTAAATAAACTGAAAGGCTGTCTCTCGTCGATACACCTATTCCTTCCGCCCGTATGAGTGTTCGTCCTTTTATCCATCACCGCTATATGATATATACAGTCTCAAATCAAATCGTATTGAATTCAATTACCGTGCAATCATTTCAATTGGTATATTATAGTGAAATATTTTTGTTTTGTCTTTTTGTCCACTACGAAAATTTTTCTCCCAAGTATATAATGGATATTAATTCATGCATGACGGCGTACCCTTGACGCAGTCTGTGCCTTCAGCCGATCGTGTGAACGCCATACATCGCCGCTTGTGGACAGCAAAATACGGATCATCTCGGGGGATGTCTATATTGGCACATTTGTACCTGTAATGGACCAAGGGAAAAGGGTCACATTCGCCATACACTAGTTGCTACTCGAGATCAGATCTCTAACGAGTGAGTGTACAGGCCATTGGACCCAAAATTCGACCTTCATATGACCGATCTTGTTATATACAAATTAGTTTAAAAAAACTGACTTATTTTTCGTTAATTTAAAATTTAAACAGCTATCGGATACACTGATATTTAAAGTCCTTGTTAGACCAGCGATATAGGAAAATATTTTTTTGCCCAAGTGACCACGAGACTGCTTTCTTGAAGCTCATTTGTTCGCCCTAAACCAAAGGCAAGATTTTTTTGCCCGTCTGCTATCCGCTAGTGTTCATTAAGCACCACGCAATTAACGTCAGTACAAAATCAAATACCTCAACAGAGCTTGAGTTTTATTTAATCGATTATTGCGAGTTGGTAAAACTATCTTTATATGTTTAGATATTTCTGGCACGATATTCCACGTACCAACATTGGTCGTCGTGGTTGGGTTGCTGTCATTTATCGTGAAGATTACTGAATTATTCCTGTAGCCTAGCTTGTGTATCCGACATTTGAATTGAGATCAGTTAACTCGTCTTCGCGTGGCTGTTGTTTATCGTGAAGATTAACGGATTCTTCCTGTAGACTAGCTTGTGTATCCGACATTTGAATTGAGATCAGTTCACTCGTCTTCGCGTGGCTGTTGTTTATTGTGAAGATTAACGAATTCTTCCTGTAGCCTAGCTTGTGTATCTGACATTTGAATTGACATCAGTTAACTCGTCTTTCCGTGGCTGTTGTTTATCGTGAAGATTAACGAATTCTTCCTGTAGCCTAGCTTGTGTATCTGACATTTGAATTGACATCAGTTGACTCGTCTCCGCGTGGCTGTTGTTTATCGTGAAGATTAAGGAATTGTTCCTGTAGCCTAGCTTGTGGATCTGACATTTGAATTGAGATCAGTTAACTCGTCTTCGCGTAGCTGTTGTTTATTGTGAAGATTAAGGAATTGTTCCTGTAGCCTAGCTTGTGTATCCGACATTAGAATTGAGATCAGTTAACTCGTCTTCGCGTAGCTGTTGTTTATCGTGAAGATTAACGAATTCTTCCTGTAGCCTAGCTTGTGTATCCGACATCTGAATTGAGATCAGTTAACTCGTCTCCGCGTGGCTGTTGTTTATCGTCCCGAATCCAGTCACTCTTCCTCCGCATTTCTATTGACATTTCTGACCTTTCTGTAAGAACCCAACTCGCGAGCTCGGGAGTAACTTGGATCTTATAGTCACGCGTGATATCTTATAGTCACACGTGATAATACAAATATCGTTTTTGATGTGAATGATATTGATCTTTTTATATAAGATCATGCTTTGTGAGTGCATATTTGAATTTGGCTAATCACAAACGCAAAACTGTTCAATATCGGAAATGTAACATAAATATTATTTGGTTCTCTGCTGATATTGATGGGTCAGGTCTTTATGCTAATGATAAGGAATCTGACGATGTCGATTGGCCACACGTTACCACGACACTCTTAACGCAATTGTTAATATACATGCTCCTACCGCTACGTGCATTTTATATGACCGTCTTCGTGAACATTGGTTTAATTCTGAAGTTAGACTTAGTCGTAGGAAATATCGCGGTGCCGAATTAAACCTGCGTCAGTCGAAAACTTCTACCAGAAATCGGAAACGAGCTACTAGAAATTTCTTCTTAAAACTAAGAATGCATATTTTTCGGAAAAGCTATATTTTTCATATTTATCTGACCGTTTGATGGTTGTTATTGTGAACGTCTTGTCATCACATGTTTCGTTCTGGGGTTCGTCGGAGATTGATTTTCCCCTGACTTCCTACCCTTTATTTAATATATTGCACCTCTATGTGACATTATCCAACGCTATGATTGAATTATCATCTGTATACAGACGACTGTCACATTTAAGATATGAAAAAGACAGTCACTTCAAATACAATCAGTACTTGTCGAAACGAAATGGATGGATTCATTATTAGCTTCCGATTCGTGAATTTGGGGTTCTTGGTCTTCAGAACCTTGGATCTGTATATATTTATGAGGGTCTTAAAATTCTCTGTTCCTACGTCATGTGGTCATGTGATAAATACACAGATGTGGTAAGACCACGGCTGATCTGATAGGCGCTCTTTTTTTGCTCTTTGGGTCCAAAATTGTGGAACACCCTACCAATCTCACTGCGACACCAAGCATCCCAAGTGTCATTCAAATTCCTCCACTTGATGCCATATCCCGTTCCACGGGGTTTTACGTCATTTATTTGAGTTGTTTCATTTCATCTTCTAATAGGATTATGTGTAAAGTGCAACTGAGAGTGTATACATATAATACCACACTGCAAGGTCTACCGAGAGCCCTGTGAACAGACGGGATTCCCATCGCCTTTTGCCCGAAAGAGGGGCACAGGTTATGTACTGTAACTAGGGATCGAATTACGGTATTATGTATTCAATTCCAACAATCTAACCACTAACCTAACCGATTGTGACACGTAAGTAATATAATAAAATCTTGTAATGAAGTGCCTCACCCTGTATCATTTTTACAGCAGTTGATCGGAACTCCGCCGTGTCCTTCAATTACAAATAAAAACATTAAATTTTGTATGAGAACACCGATGATACCGTTTAGTAACAAGACAACTACACGAACAACAGTTAGTCTACAAATGTTATAATCACGATTTCGAAAATTTGACACACTGGACACAAAAATATTAGGTGAACTTGTTATTAGATATTGTAAAAAATTAAAGATCGAAGAGCGTTTCTCTATCTGATCGTTATTGGTGTGATCGCGCAAGAAAAGGCTCGGGAAATGCTGCCTGTTAAACGCTATGAGTTTTAGCGGCTTGCAAATTGTTGAAACGTTTTAGCCGACCGTCTACATTATGGCGTAGGGTACCTCTGCTTATTGGTGTGTTGGACAGATCGTGAGCGAGAAACTGTCCAAAGCCCGTGTAGAATGAGGTGACCATTCCCTGCGGTGGATCATGTGTACGGGTATGTATGGTCGTGCTAATGAGTCTGGTCGACGGCAACTTGCGTTTGTTTTGGCCATGCTGTCGCGGCTTTCCTTTACCTGAGATGTAGCAAAATAGCTAAATCTCTCTCGTTTTTTTAAACACGGCAAGCACAGAAAAGCACCATAAGACGATACAATACTGATAATTGTGACCAGAACGAGTTCTGAGTTGACAACTGTGGGATTCAGAGTTGACAAATGTGCAATATGGGATGTTTTATTGTATGCATATATAGAAAATATGCTTCGCTGCATATGCGCCTTATCTGGTCCCTCGTGGTAGTTGTTACTTAGCCTTAGCTAACATTGCGCTAGCAGCAAGCTAGTCTCAAAATGTATGGATGGCTATTTACCATTAGCTATTAGCCAATCGATGTAATCATAAATTCATGGCTACTGAAAGTTCTAGAAACGGTTTTGAATGTAAACGGACACATCGTTGCCCGTCCCGACTCATACTTATGCTGTCTTTGCTGAAACTTAACAGGAACGCAGTCCATCTCTTTCGGATTGAAATTTTGGAGTTAGAGAAGGATTTAGTCTTTTATATACCGCCTGCTTTATAAATCGCACACATGATTAACCTTCGTATACAGGAGGCCGTTCCCGTAGAAGGGGTATCTTCGCACTACCCCAAAGTGGATGTTCGAGATTGTTACACGATCCATCGGCCCGCCTATACCTCTCGCCAGACACGCATGGACGACTCAGCCGGTACGGACAGTGCGCGTATCGCCTGGAAACACAGGCGTAGTCGTAAAGTATTTATTCAAGATCTTATCGATTAAGGCTCAGCTTTGTCAAATATAACGCTGTGCTTTTCTGATATATACACGTGGACATAAAAATAAACACATATAAGTAACAAAATATGCAACACCACAGTAAATTTTATTCATGAAAATATTCAAAATTAATGCGAATTTAAAAAATATATATATTTCTCGTCTGTCACTGTTATTGATAAGTATCTGATTAGCCATTAACACAAGTTTCTTTCACGAGTTTTTCAAATTTTCAGCTATTTTGTTTTATTGTATTTTAATTTTTTGTATTTCTTATTGAACAATCATCGCAGTTTGATCGCCCTGCTCCCTTCTCTGGACCAAACGAGTATTCGCCTTTAGTTTTATCTAAGTGCCCGTATGGTGTATGATCAGTCTTTTATAGTTAATATGACAAATGTAAAAATTAGTTTCTATTATGCAAGCGGCTTTTACCGAACAACTGCTTCCGAGATGACCTTGACAGACGCTAGCTTATCGAGACTGGCATCACCACAACTAAACAATCAATCACTACTGAACGACGTCCTTTTTTCCATCCGTATGCAAGAACCTAATGTCGGTACATATGGTAGACATAATTTATGCGCGACCGGTCTTTGTGAAGTGTCCGAGGCTATTATTGAAATAAGTGTGTGGGTGTCACGGAAGAGCCCGAGGGTTTCAGTAGACATGTCTGTCGCGGTCCATTTACGCGATGGATATAGGTCACAACCGTTCCGATCGTGAGTCATGTGGTTTATTTTATCCCATCGATATCTGACTTCTATCAAATTATGAAGGGAGAAAAAATTCAATTTAATGTAGCTTTTAAATTATCTTTTACACCTGATAGTTTTTGAATTGCCCTTACACCCTTACGAACTCTTCTTTCGGCTCGATACACAATGAACTCTGATTTTTGCGAGCATAGAGCTCATATTCATCGAGTCGAACGGAGATTTTCCCGTTCTTTAGCAGTATACAGCATTGGGAGCGAAAGTGCAAATCACATTATTAGTGAAAATCATTTGCTAAAACTGTATTTGGTACCTCGCATAAATCGGTATTTAAGACAAAACCCCCGGCGATTACCGTGTTTCCGCCGACAGACCAACATGAATCCAAATGCTTTTGATGAAGAAAAAAGAGATTTCGGATTATAGTATATTTCTTGTACAGGAAGTACATGTGCAACTAAATCGTAGTTTGTCGATCTGTTAATGATCTGATTAGATAGAATATTTTATTTGAATGCATTACCTGATTACATGTCGGAGTCTACGCATGCCCACTCGGAGAATGGTCGGGATATCACGAGTTTTCGCCTTGCCTCTGTAACAGCACGAAAACACTGAATATTGTGCTGTAACGAGACTGTGATATTAGACATTAAATACGTAAAATCGTCTGCTACGTGAAAATTATGTCGAAGTATTATTTATTGCATACAACCGTGCAACATTTAGGGGAAAACTTTCTCTGCACATTATATGTAGTTTTTATGCCACCAAAACTATAAATAATTTTTTGGGTTTGGGAGATTGGGGGAGGTGCTCACAAAGCGTACAGTCGTTTAAGGGGGGATCTACACGTTCTCTGATGGGGTATAAATTCTGACTTCTGCGACAGTTTAACGAACGATCTATAAATGTGTAAGGCCCGGGTCTGACGGTGCGATTTTCAACGCGATTCGACAAAACGTCGTGTCGGATGCGTCTTTCTCACCGTGAGACACGGAAAATGATTTGTCAACGACAAGATTTTCGATGCTCGCCGCGAGACACACCGAATCTGCCAGAGGTCTAAACGATTTTGTCGTTTCACATTCATCAAATGAAAATCGTCTATCGCCACTTCCTGCCGAACCAAAACAAAGTTCAGCAAAATTTGAACAAAATGGCGGTGGCTACCAATGCAAAATAACCCATCTACTATGTTCGTGAAATCGGTATTCGTAGGAACTGGCGATACCGCATTCGCGTCAGATCTATGCCGTCAGCACTAGTTTCGTCCCTTCGACAAATGGTGCGTCTTGCCGCGATTTCGCAAGGCGCGACAGAAAATCGAATGGCGCTGGAAAATCGCACGTCAGACCCGGGCTTAAGACATTATCATGATAATACTATCCGGTTGGTTATAGCGATAAGCTACTCTATTTTATTACGTCGAAGATATAATAATTTGCGAAATTCCTGCCTGGCCCATTTGTACCAAATTGCGGTCTTGCGAATCAAGCCTTTTTCGCGAAAAGCAATAAATATCACTGTTTTCATTTTAGAGCGCAAGCTGAGAATATAATGTTCTTTATGATATCAGGTGCGATGTTATCAGTATAACGTTTTAGCGTCACGTTAAAAAAGTTAACTTTAATTACTTTCAAAGCGTCTACGCTGAGCTTTGTTAGTTAAGACGGGAATTTATTTATACCACATGTAAACAGGATATATGAAATTTTTCATACCCTACATATAACAACTCAGGCAGGAATTTCGCCGAGTAATAGACTGCGCCATCACTCATATTGTATCGACTTATACGCTGTGTCGACTGAAATATCTTGCCGTTTGATGCACCGTGAGATAGGATAGACTTAGCTATAAGGTGACATTGAAAGATTTGTGATTTACTAGAAAATAAGTCGATCGAGGCCTCATCATTTGAGATGTGGTTGAAAAATGTACAACACTGCATTACTGGTAGTGAAGATGGCTAAAATCGGGGTGATTGTGGGGAGATTTATGTGAAGACTTTTCCGCCTCCTCAGAATTTGGACATAATTTGCAATTATATACATCCCTCTGTTATTATCGGATGATAACATGTATGTACAGTAGTCGTATACATGCGCTCGAAGCTATTTGTCGCGGTAATTTTCTCCCCGAGATATGATTCGAAATTGGCATCTGCGATAAAACATTCTTCGTCACGTGATAACTAAAATAAAATGGATTTATTAATATCAACGGTGGCGGCGGAAAAGTTTCTCCCAGCGGTATTTGACCCGCCATATGTTATGCTAGATAAATAGATAGGTAGGTAGATAGGTAGATAGATAGATAGATCGATAGGTAGATAGATAGATTCATAGATAGACGGATGGATGGATAGATGGATGGATGGATAGATAGAGAGCCCGACCGACCGACGAACGGATAGATAGATAAATGGATATATATATATAGGTAAGTAGGTAGGTAGGTAGATAGATAGATAAGTAGGAGATAAGTAGGTTAGGTAGGTAGGTAGATAAGTAGGTAGATAGATAGATAGATAGAGTGATGGATGAATGATTAGATCGATAGATCGGTAAATCGATAGATCGATCGATTGATAGATATGTAGGTAGGTAGATACTAATCGTTCCATAGGTTGCGAACATTTCGTTCTCTTTTGCTACAGTTTTTTTGCTACAGACATACGCTTGTCGTGCAGCAGTTTTGCCTCAAAAAATACCGAAACGCAGTTTGGCTATTATAAACAATAAAGGCTCCGTGTAAGCAGACCATGACGGTGGCGGTTAATTCCGAACTTGATTTACCAAACTTAGTTTCTTACTTAGAACAGTAACGGATGTTGTTGATAAAAATGGCGGGGTTGACGAGAGAGGACAGATCGGAGTCTTGACCGTTCATCAGACTCGGTGTGATATCTGACTGTTTTGCCACCGACACGTCGATACCTGGAAACACAAAAGACCAAGCGTCCTATTTATCAATTTATTAACTGAAGAAAAGGCCAATTGCCATGATTATCGCGACATAGGCCACCACTAAGCTAAACTAACACTTAGTCTTTCCTAAAACTAACGGTATAACCTTATCCATAGAAAACACCGAGTCAACACCTCAAAATATATGGAGACAATTGATCTTAATCAATTCACGTAATTGATTTCCAACGTCAAAAGACTGCATTCATATGTCGCACACTCTGCTACATCTGTTATAAATGAATGTTATAGTAAGATGATAGAGGAGCGGAGCTGAGAGGTAAGTCCTATACGGATTAGTCAAGAATTTTCGATTTGCTGCACATCAAGGTCAGAAAAAAGCCCTACACAAGATATCTGCAAGGGCTACGGAGAACTTCATCGACAACTAATGAACTCATGCTGCGAAATAAGTCGTACGCTAACCGAGCCTTGTCAGTGACGCAATGTAAGATATTAACTGTTCACACCAGTGGCCAGCCACATACTAATCGTGTGCATTTGAGCAATGTGAAACAATAATTTCGATACGATGTGGACGGTAATATGTTTGCTCATACCATTGGCTTGGCGCCAGGCGTCGATCCGCAACTGATGTCGGGTTGCGCGGTGGGCGCAAACGAGTGCTTGCGTCACATCGCGGATCATCTGCACAGAGACAAAACCATCATACTGATTTCCGAATAATAAAAAGATAGAACAAATGCTCCGGGATTGTGATTAAGTGAAGCACGCGCAATAAAAACATTATCATCATCATTCAAACACATTTCTTAAGGTCGATATCTCGCATAGTACAGCCCATTTGAGGAGTTTTCAATTTTTGCACACAGTACTATATATAGCGGACATGGCATTTGTAAAGTGCGTTTTCTCTTCCTTTGCCAAATACAACAAGCGAAATTAATAATGTGTGTAACATCCGGCTCTCGGATCAGGACAAGACGTTTGTTACTTCAAAAATTATCTCAATAGGCATTATGCCTTCTGAGTGGGCGGCCCACCTGTTCCAATGTTACAGCGTATTACGGGCCATGGCTGAGCAACCTTCCACATTCCCGGTAAACGTGTACCGTTGCCTACATACGGCAGCTCGTCTACACAGATTAGTGGTATCGAAACACTTCCATCGACCGTATTTACTTTTAAGCCTCATAAACTATAATACAATCTCAAACGCGGATACTAGAAACATTTTGAGCATTGCCTGATTCTACAGATGGCGTGGAGCCTTTCGTGATATCCCTTTTGATGACGCCCTAACCACAATGCGAAGTTATACAACATTTACCAGGACACAATGAAATGACGAAATAAAGTATCAGGGATTGAATTTTTTTATTAGCGTACCTGTCGAATGCACTACACATTTTGCAATCTCTGAATAGTCAATAACCGTAACACCTGCAGATGTATACCTGTATACGAAAGCTTGTGTGAATTCTTATCTTATTTAGTCACTAAGGTATTACCTTTACTTTTGATATAAACGATATTGCTAACATCTCTATGAATACGGCAAATACAAATGCTACACCTTTTGACTAACTGATATAAACATTAACACGCGCTTACATATTATATCAAGCATACTTCACCAGGTGTGCAATGAGCGGACAGAGGTAATACGCGGATTAAGTACTCGCTAAAACCACGCAGTAACCAGAAAAAAATCACACAGAAGACAGACAAAAAGAAAACACGGATTCAAAGATCAAAGCCAGAAGTGGAGTGGGAAGAAATTAACAGTTCCGGGGTTACATTATGATTTTGGTTGAGTATTTAATGTGCGTGTGCTACTTCTACCAACCAATTGCACCTGACGAAGTATTCTTAATACAAAAATCATTCATTTCATTCCATGAGCCTGACGAAGTAGATTGCAATATTACACATATACGAGAGCTCGTTTATGGATAAATTTAATTGTTAAAAGGTGTTCCCCTGATATTGATATACATAAGCTCGTGTTAATCTTTGTATCAGTTAGTCAAGCAAAAGGATGTGACCTTTGTATTTGTCGTATTTACGAGATGGCTGACACGGCAACCCACACCTCTGTATCTCTATGACTAACCTAAATGTAATGCTTGATCTATTTATAGACCTCTCTTATATAGAATTATGTACACATACAGTATAGATATCATGTTAGGTTGAATTAAGCGATGCAGTGGGAAAATAGTTTCAGTACATCGACACAAAATATGTTTGAAAATGAACATGTATTACAAGAAGAAATTTAATGCAATTGTACAATCTTTAAAAGATGCACGTGAAAAGCACAGGTTGTTGGTCGTTACGTTATATCAACTTTGGTCCTCGACAGATACAGATGAACTGGAACAACGAACCTTTGAGCTTCTACACTTGGCCAGTGTTACGGCGCAAGTTACGGCGAGCATCACCGTCCAGACTTTAGCGAGTGTCGCCATGACGTGCGTGGTATTTCTGAAAATCATCGCGCGATCTAACAATACTAGTATCTGCGATTACGTGGAAGACACCGGCGGCGGGTTTTTCACTGGTATTAACGCGCCATTTTCAGCATAGAACATTATCGTTATATTACTTTACATTAGCTATAGCCGCGGACACGCTACGTACATCGTGCAATATTTATCGTAAACAAACGTTTATAGAGGACATACCGCCACCTTATACAAAACAGCCAAAGGTGGAACGGACGCGTGTCTGTCCGTTCGCTAAACGACTAACTACCCTACGGAATTAAAGCATTATAATGCATTTAGAACACGATTTCTATGCGAAACGTTTTTCCGATATCAATTCGACCATCTCAATGGTTTGATATTACTAGCGCGTTTGCAGGGTATATGATCAGGCATGTGTGACGGGCGACAATAAATACTCATCCGGTAACAATTGTTTTTTTTTGGTAAAAATTGTGTCATGCCATTGTTTATGAATGAATCTTAGTAATAAAGAAAACGTTGTGATATACATTTATTGGATATTAGTAGTCACGGATCACTGAACATGACGTAGGTATATAACAAGAGCAAAAATAGGCGTCTATATCGTTCATGGCCAATTTGAGAAAATGACATGAACTGTTAATCAGTCGCTGTATCCTGATCACGTACATTTTCACAAGTTCGCATATCGCATCCATGTTTATAGGTTTGTGTGTTATGGTGACCACGTACATGTTTATGGTCGCTATACGGTGACCACGTACATGTTTATGGTCGCTATACGGTGACCACGTACATGTTTATGGTCGCTATACGGTGACCACGTACATGTTTATGGTCGCTATACGGTGACCACGTACATGTTTATGGTCGCTATACGGTGACCACGTACATGTTTATGGTCGCTATACGGTGACCACGTAC
>WURV02175823.1:0-13822 GCA_011762755.2 Epimenia babai
CACACACACACACACACACACACATATATATATATATATATATATATATATATAGCTTACAGTGTGCCCAAAGTGAGGTTACGGAAGCAGTGAATGTAGTCAAAAGGAACTGTTAGACTATACACTGTAGTTCCTCAGTGATCGCTGGAGTGCGTGCGTAGCCGTTCGTGAAATATTCGGCTTCAGTGCGCGGCGTGTAACGGGGTCTTTATAAGGTCGACAGTGCGAGTTCTCCCACACATAATTGTCTTATTCGTTTTTTACTATCGGAAATTAACTAGATATTTTGCTTCAATATTTAGACAGATCGGTTGTGGAGTGGGTGATTCCGAAATATGTCGGGAGTATAAGAATGCATATTGAATGAACGAGTGACATTCCTTGTATAATAAAATATCCCCAATACCTCGCCTATCTCTTTTTGATCAGAGGAGTAATAAAACAATTCATTGCTTTATAAGTAATTAGTCTCATATCGCCTAATTAAGCACCTAACTATATACAAATCACCAAATAGAGTGAGCAGAAGATGCGCGCACCAGGTGTTAACGCTAATTATAAGTGAAGGGTGGCTGCAGGTGGAATACGTATGCATTCCGACAACGCTTTCAGCCCGTAATGGCGTCGTTACGTTCGAGTAGGAACTTTACACCTCGGCGTGTCAGATCGCTAATGGGTGCTGGTGAAATGAGACAGATTTGAAGGTTAGGAACATGTGCGCTCATGTCGGGACCACCTACTATATACCCGCTCGTTCGACCGCGAACATCTAGTCGCAATAAGGTGCGCGGGTGTGGATGCAATTATATCGACGAGATGATGGGCTATTTGATACTAAAATTATTTATGACTCTGTAATAAGATGCTTTCTAATAAATAAACTATTTAGGATTATGGGAAAATCTCACCGTTGTCAGCTTGTCTCGTCCGATTACGACTCTGAAACGTTAACTCCGTATCTCCTAGAGTCAAAACAAGACTCCACGCTTGCATAATGCATATATGTTAACCTCATTATTTAAAAATCCCGTAAATATCAATTTTCCTTTCCATTCGATGTCATGTACACGGCAGAAGATTTCCCGGAACAACATTTACGATTTTAACACAAAACATGCACACAACCCAAGACCTCCCTAAACGAAGTTTACGATATTAAAGTGAAATATGTACGCGACCCAAGACAATAATTTCCTCCGTTTATTCATAGTAAATAATAATCAATAAAAAACTATTGAAAAATATCAAAGAATTGACATATAAAAATCATAGAATACGGTTTACTCTCACAATGTACTCGATGGGTTATTGTAAAATGCGATTTCGGTAACGTTATTCCATACATAAATTTTTTCTCCAATGAAAACCACCATAACATTTCATGGCGTATGAAAACTTAATTGAACTTTCAAGTCGATATTACTAAATGATATTAAACTATCCGAAAAATTTATATTAAACTATCTAAAATAAATGGATCCAGTTTCGCCTCTATGCCACGTTCCCTTCTCGCAAAATTACCTTGTCAAGGGTCTTTTAACGACCTAATTTAACATAAGTTCGCAGTAAATTCCTAACTATACGTCTAAAATAGTCGTGGTTAGTCAGCCTCTCTAATTAATATTAATACACGATATAATATTTATTATATTTACGTCAACTAATTTTCCTTTCGTCCGCGCAAATTCACTTTCTCGCGCGCCATCCGCGCGGCGAACCACGAGTTTTATGTACAGTGAAATAAAATTCATAATGTTGTTACAGAAAATAGTGTGGATGACATGGAAAATATTGCGCGATAGTATTTGTTTGGAGGATAAATAGGCCTTGGCGATTGCCGACCTATAATCTCGAACAGATTGCTATGTACCTGTGTTTATATTGCAAATATAAACCGTAAATACGTAAATATATGCCGTGATTGTGCGGGAAAATGAGGATTTGGTCGATTCGGCGAACGCGCCGCTAACAGGCGTTAAAAATAGCGACGTATTCCGTGAACAAATCCCCTAATTTCCACATTCAATTACTTAAAATCGATTTATATATTATGTGTACCGTTTACGTGTATATGATCGTTAATAATATCGAACTATATAATTATGTAAACTCACTAAATAACATTATAGGCATAGGCTGTTCGGCGTGTTCTCTCGTATTTTGCATCAAGGTTAAGAAGTACACTTTAATTAAAATATTGTATCTTATTTCGTATTTCAAATCAAGCGCAATATCAAAGAATTGACAGTTTTATAACAATGCCCTAAATCTATAAAATAGTAAAATATAATAGGCCCCACTTGTGTAGACAATGAAAATTTGTTCTGACTCTTATATGCTCTTTACCCAGTGATTTAGGGGCTATTAAATCGCAGAAAATCAATGGGGAGTTTAAAACTTTAGAAATAGGAGAGATATGTATAGAAAAACCTCTTCGTTTGGTGGGATCCGAACCCACCACCTCCGGATAAACGGTGTGATAGCTTTTTGTTCTCCCATAGGGCACTTTGAATCTTTTACCGGTATCGATCTCATATAGAAACACCACCTTTTATCGAAAATCATTAGGCATACGCGCGATGTTTTACTATTTTATGTATGGTATTTTTTTTAGCAGATATCCACTTATGTTTAGGTAAACACGCTATGGGGTGATGAATAAGCCGACACCAAAAATTTTAGATTGATAATCGACTGAAAGATTTTTTTTGGCTGACATATTACACCTTGCAATATCCTCTGAGAAAGCAGTTCTAAATGTAATATGTATAGGCCTCCTGTACATGTAGATGATTGTAGATGAACGAGTCCTATAAATGGATTTACGACGACATTATAGGCTTAAGCTATTAAGAGCTTTTACTAATATAAAATGTGTTTGCCAGCGTGACTAAGAGTACACATTAATGAAACAAATTTCATTTCTACATTTGCCTTCGAGTATATTCATCCGCGGATCCTCGGCTTTGAGGCTGAGTCCAAACGCTTCTGGCATGCCAACTACTTTTATCTCGTCACTTGAACGCCCGAGTTCGCCTCGTATTCTCTATTACCAGTAATACTGACATATCCAGGATTCAGTCAACGCATATAATTGTCATCTACCCCTTCCTGAATCCAAGGCAAAGAATTTTTCGAGTGCGAACACCACCATTTCCATAATATCACGATATTCTAAAGAGTAAAGACATCGAAACATATACGAAAGTCATTGGAAGTCTGTCAACTGGTATCCGAACGAACGAGAAACAATATTCATGTGTAGTATTTGTCGATCTATGGGTATGACAGTTTTACCTTTAAACTCGACTATATAAATTACAATGCGCTATAAACTTAAATTTGGGCTACACCTCCCATTGCTTACCTATTTACCATCGGCTTCGGTAATATTTAATTTGATGTATGAGCTTCTAGAGCAGAGCTGTGATATTAAACGGAATTTGATGTGTGTATCTGCGATGCATTTTGATTTACGATATGCCCTATTGTTATGTACCTGTGCGTAGTATTAAACTATTGTTTACTATATGCGGGTAAAATTATTTTGGTAGAAGGCAGTATGGGTTGCGATTGAATAGGTTACGTGTTGTGAGAAATGGCCCTTATTCGTAAAAGCGTGGGATTTCGTTCGGTAGAAATCTTGATTAGCCGAGGGTGGCCCCGGCAGCTAGCTTCGCAAGGATGCGCCAGTTGTGCCGTGTTCCGAACCACAACAAACTCTTGCTTTCTTTATAAACAACGTGCCCCAGTTCGAGCCGAAAATAAGAGGCGCTATGACGGCGTTGCGATTATTTGATATGGCCAGGCGGCTTGTGAAAACAGCGGCCATTGTTGGCGCTTCTGGCCTGTCGACACCTGCGTGGAGAGCTGAAAGAAACGGACTTGACTAGAGAGTCGGTCGGACTCGGAAACGCCACGAGGAAGCGGTCATTGCTCAGAAGTACCGCGTTGTCATCGCGCCTTCTGAAACTCGAAACGCGATCAAGATGCGAACGCTTGAGAGGTTCATCGCAGCGAGAGACGATAATGGAAGCCGATGTCATCGTGCCATTAGATCATGAGAAACATGCGATGACAGCGGCCATTAAGGAGGAGTTCGCGCGTGTCTGTCCGTGGTTCGCCTTCTTGTTTTATCCAAGGGAAAAGCCTTGCAGACTACAACGTGGTTATATACGTAAATCATCCAGTTCGCGTGGCTCTGTTAAGGGATGATGCTGATATACCATCTCTCGAGGCTCTTGCCGCTTATCTGGCCGCTCTTTCGGCATTTCATCGTCATTTCACAGAATCATTTCTCCCACACATATATAGCAGGATGTGCGACTGCGTCAATGAACAAACTGCTGGCCTTCGGAAAGGGCATGAATGGACGAGGGTCAACTGTCTCCTTTGACTGGGTCGTTTTCTCACCACAATAATGAAACTCGAAAAAACCCCCATAACTTGACATGTTGAGTGATACGTATAAATCAGACGACTTTGGCAAAGAACAAATGCAGGGGTGAGTTCCCTTGGTAGTTTTGTCGGTACACCATTTAACCGGCAATTTGGGAGTCTTTTTTCGGGCATTGTCGAAAAGGCTTCATCCGGCATACTTCATCAGGTAATACTTTGCATGTGATACTTCATCTGGTGATACTTCATCCGGCATACTTCATCAGGTAATATTTCATCGTGTAATACTTCGTCAGGTAGTACTTCATCAGCCTGTGTTAATCTTTACCTTAGTTATCCAAACAGATGTTTCCCAAATTACAATGAGCAATACAGCTTGATGTCAAGTTACTTATGGTCGTAAAAACTGTCCACTAAAACCATATGTGATTTGTTAATCGGATATTCTTCTATTCGGTATGAAGATACGCAGTTTCAACGATATACCATTGGATACATGGAACGCAGATATACTAATCGGTTAAATGTTGTATATTATCTACTCACCTTCTCGTCTCTTATCTAGTCTTATTTATAAATTATTGACAGTGATATAGCATGAGGGGCAGTGATACAGCGTGATTGACAGTGATTCAGCTTTATTGACAGTGAAACGTTAGAACTGACTGTGATAGGCCTATATTTAAATTGAAAGCGATTCATTATAAATGACAGTGATACAGCATGATCACATTATGAAGTAGAACGTCCAAGAGGAAACTTTAGGAGGCAAGATCAATTTTGCAGAAATTACCCGAAAACTTCCGTCAATCCAAGAACAGTACACGCGTCTGTGATTTTACGCAACTGTTCATAAATAATGAAATGAAAAATACATAAAATTCAATTCAATATACGCTATCCTAATGCGGTTGTACTCTATTAATGTTAGTAAATCTAATCATATTTACGATATTAAGCCTCTTTAGACTCCCAATAAAGTTCACGATTAATCCCCTTTAATGGGAATTCCCCCGAAATTTTATGCATAAAAATCGAATTCGTTTATGCGGTTCGAACTCGGCTGAAAATTCCGCGCTTCAAACCGCTGTACCACCGCTGCCGGTGAATGCGGCTTTTCTGAAAACAAAAAATACTTGAATTCGCACCCAACAAAGTTATTTGTTTTTTTTTGTTAGTGCGTTCTTACAAAAATGCTAAAGGTGAATATAGATGTGTTGGTCTTGGTGTATTTTGTACGCTGCCTACAAGTACTTCAAAATGAATAAGCTCCGTTATATACAATAAATTTAACCAATGATATTCTCGGTGTCGCGAGCGGTTGAAGTCGGCTAAAATCTGCGTTGACGTAACTTGTCTGGTGCGTGTTTATTTAATCGCAAATTAACGGCATCATTAGCGATATGGGATATTAACCGAAGCCCAACCGGCCATTGTTTACTCAGTCTCTCGCGATCCGTCTTCTGTGTAATAAATTAACTCAATTTGTCTGACATATCGTCGACATATCACGATATATTTATTGTTTTTATGCCGCGTGAACTGTATACTATATACCGTATTATTTCGACGACCTCGGCACTGTCCATTTTCTACGGCTATTGACGCTGTAATAATATAATGTCCCAAAATGGCCGCCAATTAAACAATCAACCAACGGGGTTGCTACTAATGGTTACTATAATGATCATTGTTGCTACGATGATCAAGTAGCTGGGCGTTGAGCCCTAAAGCTGTTACGTTTGAATCAAATGAATTCATAATTGACGGCACACGTCGCCACAACTGCCTTATATAAACACAGTTGAATGCCACGCATTAAACGTTACAAAATGGGATACCATCGAGACGGACAGCTAGATGTTTTAGGATCTAATAGACATAGTAGGCCTATATCTTTATCAGGTATAAATTATACCAAACAGCACCGATAAACATAATAACATAGTAGATATATTATATAGAAGTCGTATTTTAACACGAAATATTTAATTCTCGATTATAGTTTGCGCCTGACAAAGGATATCTGTTTACGAATTCATGCGTTAATTTTCTTAATACCCAGTTAATCAGGCGATGTCGCGTTATTTCAGCGCGTTTTGCGACATGGAACGCGGCCCTTAACGTCAACGTAAGAATGAAGGAACGAAGCCACAATGCGACGCTATATATATCCCAGTTTATTCACTTCAACGATATAATTTGGCATATATTTTCTTATTAAAGGTGATAAAAATGTAGGGTGACGAACGATGACGATGAAAACGAACATGACGACGACGATAATTATGTTTTTTGAAGTTTTTTTTTGTTGGTGATAAGCGATTCGACATTTTCGCGTTTACGAATTTTTTGGGGAAAGAAATGGGACCGAAAATTATTATCGCGATTACTTGGCGGGGCCATAAAACATTCGTGTTATTCTTTTGACACTAAAGGAACAAATTCGTACGTCAAAATCTCGATCCGTTTGATGGCCGCGATAAAAGAAGACATCAAGTCCGAATTAGATAAAACACGCGGAACAATGCTCCAGTTAATTGTAAACATAGGTGTGCTCGGCGAACTGTGTTCTCTTTGGAGAAATTAATCGGATTTCTAGAGTTATCTCCGCTGACATAAACAAAGTTGGGGGAAAGACGTAACGCGTACGTTAACGATAACATTGGCTGTTGTGTAACCACGGGTGACATCTTAATGACGTCCCGTGCCATACCCGTCTCGCCTGATTTTCGTATGGCACGGCGAGCGGCGACGAAATCCAATACAGACGCGACAATATGAAAGCATTCAAATCGTCTCAATAGAAGATAAATCATTAGGTATAGCTATGGATAGAGTTTTTTTTAACTCAATATTTAAGTTATATGCTATTTCTCTTCCACGTATTTATTATTTTACATTTATATAACGGTGCCGCCCTGAATTGTTTTCCTATTTCTTTGATGTTAATTGTTTTTATGTATATATTGTATTGTGAATTGGTTTATACCTAATAAAATGACATATCTAATGCTCTGTTTTTTCTATGATTTTAAGGTAATACTTGTGAAAGGTTTTGACATTGGCGCAGCCTGCGGACTAGATAATATCCGCCGTGTGAGCGCTTGCACGTAACATAGCACTAGTGGCGCCGGTGCGGGTCGAGTGAACCCCGTAGCGTGTCACATCCACGCCGCTCTCACACAGCAACAATGTCACCCAGCGCCGGATCATGTCTCTTGTCACTCCCACGTGTAGACGCGTTGTCCGTATGAACAGTTTGTCATCTCGTCTAATTCCATCTGTTATTTTGAAATATTGTTTAAATGTTTGAACTATACACAATGATTGGTTACTTATATAGCTTTTTAAATAACACGGACTTTGGTGATTGCCGAGTTTAGTGGTTTTCAACGGTGAAGTATAGACTATAGACACCGAGTCCTGCGCAATACAAATATCAGAGCGTTTTAGCATATGTACATGTTGTCCACACTGGTCAGTAAGCAAAAGAAATAACATGCACGTCTTTTTAGACAGGTTCAATGACGACATATCATTTGTATCCAGACTATTAATGTAATTAAATACGACAGAAACATCCCAGACATGACTCTGCCTCGGCAACGCAGGGCATCTGTTATATATTCCTTTCATAAAGCCACCAATAACAGGTGTGTACTAATTTTATGACCGACTACTAAGTCGGCAATACATATAGCGTATTTTGCTGTATTCGGGGCGCTATAGCCGACATTTCCCGTATCGTATAGTTTTAGGAAGGTCATCACTTCACTGGTAGATGTTTTAATGGAATCCGTGTGTCTCTGGCTACAAAATGACATCCACCTCTGGTACTACGACCAATACTGGGCGCGAGTGGCGGAGTTCCACGAGGCGACAACTGTGTCGATAACGTCATGCGGTAGTTGAGTACCGTGGAGCGCTTCCAGATACACGCCAACAGGCCAGGCGCATCACTCGGTGCAGATGATGAACACGATTCCTTTCCGTGGGCAACTGTAAAGTGTGACGGTGCTGGGGTAGGAGATACGACGGGCCGCTCACTATGTCCACCAGATGCGGGACCACACTTGGTTCTGCCACACCGGAGCTATGACCACTGCCTCTGCCTCGTCTGCTTGAATCTTCACTGTCACTCTTTCCAGTAGGCTAAACGATGGGGAAATATAACACCATAAAGTAGCCCAATTAACAGAAAAGGCATTGACAGATATAGCCGATGGGTCAGCTAGGTAAGCCACGTAAGCGGGAAGTTGGTTGGTCAATCATGAGGCAAACAGGTTAGCGACATCAGACAATTCGTACATGTCTGATATTATCGTAAAATACGATTTATCATCTATTGTAAATCATTAACATTACGCTATAATCTATCAGCTTAGACGTTTTCTACATCAGGGAAATGGGCTGCAATGAGGGTAATGTTCCGTTCTCTGCACCACAAAATTAATTTATTTTTATGTCATCAGATTTACGATGTATCCAGATCATAACTTTTTTCGATTGCAATCAATTGAACGAAGTGAGTATTTTTCTCGAGCTGATATAAACGCCGACTTATGTTGTGTTGTACAGCGTACACTCTGCCGTGGACTTTGCTTGTTAAGGAGCTCTATTTATGTCTCACTTTTCAATGATTGACTGTAACCTGATTTCTCGTGACATTGGACTATAGTTACTAGGTTGGCTCGTGCTTACTTTTCGGTTTTGTGATCACTGAAACTCTTACTCAACGGTGTACACTGATCATTCCGACGTGCCGTATCGTCGGTCACGTGGTGGGCGTCACCAAAAACATCGGATTGAAACTATCTTTCGCCCTCGTCTCAGTCACTATTCTGAGCAGCGCCAAACTGCAAAGTTTAACACCACTGTACCTATCGATCGCTCATATCGACCTACAGTCGAGAACTGATAGGTTGATATGAGCGCAGAACCATGAGCACTCCACATCCGTGCAACTCTATGCGAGAATCAATTCACAAGTTGTACGGATGTGGAGTGCTCATGGAAAAAGAAAAAGGAGAAAAAATGCCTCTATCCAGTCAGCCGCCGCTGCCCACAGTACACCGTACTCACCCAACTGCCAACGGACGTTGACCGGCCGAGTTGTTATGATGACCTGAAGCAGTACGGCCATTTCACTGGCATCGTGTGGCTGCTTTCGCCAGACAATACAGCATACATGAAGCTGCTCATACAAACACTCGCACAACTAATGGAATCACCGAGTTTCGTGTCGTTACCCAACAACTGAAGATAATGTTGGGTACATCCGTCGCTCCATGACAGCCCCCCAAGAGAGCATCGGCAAAATTCCAGCAATAACCGTCAACCAGCGCGATGACCCCATGTGGCATCTTTTACGGAAAGGACGTCCAACAGCTAGTAACTTCGCATCGGAAAGAGACAAATGTGCTAAAATGTCAATATTAATGCGCAGTGACACCATAAAATTCATTGTCTATTCTTATACGGTCTTCAGGAAGACTTGTTTTAACTAACACATTAATCTGTGGTGTATCGTTAAAATGCCCGCCATTTATCCGGTAACAATTACACGAAAGCAAAAAAAAAAACAGATATATAGTAGTTCTCTGTGAATCCAAGAAAAACAGGTGGTTCATTTCATCCCCCTCCCAACAACATTTACTTTTCTCCCGCGATGGCATTCTGGTCATATTTTAAAATAAAATTGAATGCAAAGCATTCATGAAAGTGAGAATGATGTTAGAAATGGTTGCAGCTCTACAGTTGTATAACTGTGCTAAATAAGTTTCATGAGTGTGATGAAGACTTGGTCTTCCAATTCAAAGCAATCTACCGTCCAGCCGGCGTAATATACAATGTTAGCTTCATGCCTCTTAACCTGCCGAACAACGACATAAAATAAATCTAATGTTGGAAGTCCAGTTTCCATACGTATCACATCATTGCTTTTGTCTTTGGCACTATATTTCGTGTCACAATAATCTAATTTAAATTTCAACGCATCCATTTCTTTCTGCATCATGACCATTTTTTACGTATTTCGAGTATCGTATTTCCACACTCTGTTGCGGTTTTCGGTTTGATAGCAGTTGATTGATGGTACTGGTGGTCCATTAAATATGATGCTTCACTAATTTGAGGTAATTCGGAAGACAAATATGCTGCAGTTGCACCAACACTAACTTGTAATGGTGGGGACGGCTGAAACCGACCGACGTTTGGCTGGTGTTGGTACGCTTTCAAAAATCTTGTGCGCATTCCGCTCAAACAGCTCTTGGCCAGAAATTTTCTAGCCATCTCGAAAATGACAACTGCAGAACCGAGAATGTTCGTTAGGCTCCTCTTGGCATCTGCAACAGATTGTAACTAAAACATACAAATTCGGTTTTTAGCGATTCTATTTATCGCGGCGTGCTTAAATCGCCATAATTGGCTTGAACCTATCACTTGCACATTGAAAACCCTTTTTTCAACCCTCCACATCATTATTCATATTTAAAACCCCGTTGCAGTATATTTCACAATGCTCCCTAGTTAGCAGTAAGAGATCGCCGTTTTTGCACCGTAGGTGGGTGAGTATTTTGATTTCAAAACGGCCTTTAAATGGATAATTCGTAGTTTAACAGATTAATTCAGATATAATGTGAATGTATTTTGTAAACGAAGTATTAAAAATTGAATTGAGTCTTACCTGATCAATTGAATCCAGCGCTGATATTCTTTAGGCTTTTTAGTTTTGCTCGGGAAACGGAAAAACCGACAGCTATGGGATTCGGACTGGTGTTTACAGTCCGGTCCAAAGCACTGCATCATGGTTCATGGTTACTAAATCAAATAACTCGATTCCCACATATGTAACGACTATGGCGCCTGCTAAAACAATGGACAGGCGCCATATTGATTTTATGGTTGCTAACGCGTTGCTAGGCGGAAGTGACTTCGGTACTCTATGGCACTTCGCACTACAGGGAGATAAGGATTTTCTAATTAAAAATTCGATAGAAATTACCCGGCCTTTGCTCCCATGACGAGATGCTGAACAAATCTAAAAGATACTAACCCAAGGACAGTATCCGCCAAATAGTAGACCCCTGCGACTGCGATAAGCGGTTAATGAGCCGATTTCTTAAGAAAAATATGAACATTGGCAGAAGATGGAATGACGATACCATGAAAAAATTTAGAAGAGACCAACCCAAGAATAATGTATGCCCAATGGCAGACCTCTGCGATAAGTGGTCTTTGAGAAGATTTTTTTATGAAAATGTTAACATCGCATGGACGCATAAGCTCGGGTGAGCTAAAAATATACACATGTGTACTGTTTATATTATGCATGTATGTACCTACAGGTTCCACCCAAAATTAATTGAATGACAAAAAAATTGCATAAAAGTTGTATTTGTACACATAACATTGGCAAATTCAACAGTTTAGTTACTGAACGGAAGGACATAGGGCGTATTCCTTACGTAATACCCCGTATTAAAAATGGGCGTCAACATATTCTGGAAAAGGCAGTTTTTCTCTCGCGAGCATAAATGTCAAGTTTTGAAGATCGAGAGTGTTCTCACTCTTTGCGGTTGATATTTACATAGTCATAGTTTATTCGGGTGTCATGGGCGGAAGTTTGACGATCGATATTCCAATTAGCCATTGCTCGGAAGCTACAGACCGTTTAACAGGTGGCAGGTTTTGCTAAATTCACACAGATTGTAGAAACCTGTGAACAGCGTCAAGTAACGTCAAACCCGTTGCTCTGTTGCCCAAAGTGATGTTCAGCCAAGTGTATCGTGTCGTGGCACTATGCCATCTATATATTTGATAAGATGCGGTTATATACCCCAATCCCATGCATTGCATGCTTCCGAGATTGTCCGCAGTACGAAAACACCCATATGCATTTCGGGGATAAATAAAAAAATATCAACTCTGAACCCCAGAATATCAGTCATTGTAAATAGGTAAGTTTGCAGGTTGATTTTACAACAAAGATTATTGTGTGTCTATTCAGCTGACAACGAATTCCAGAAACTAGGACCTGTTAAACGGAAACGCCGCTAACGGCTAGTGGCTAGGCGGCACTCCGGAATCGCCGACAAAGACTCAGACGCGGACCAGAGACCATGCCGAGAAACCATGCCATTGACATAGCGATAACTGTTCATCATATAAGTAATAGACTGTAACGCTGTTTAGTTTTAACATTTTTGTGCTGGCAGAATTGAATCAAAATGCGGGTTACGTGCAGCTGCCTGGGCAAGTACCATCCCGACACTGGCACGGTGGTTTGGTGGGTACGGATGGCTAACGGTTGTACGATTACCCAAAAGAAGAGTGACATTAATAGAGCACACAAGGGCATGAATTTCTCGCCACAAAATCGATCTAACTGAACTGCATATACGTGTGATGATATCTTTCAGAATAGACGATGCCTACCTTTACTACATGTAACATTGTCTGGCGTCGGGTAATAAGGAAGTAACCAATTTTTACAAGCAGTAATACATGTATACAGACATTTGCACATCCAATTTCACAAATAAATAAAATACTACCTTTAATTATTTCAAATTTATTCTGAACGGTGCTATACCGTCAGGGATACAAAATTCTATGCAATAATTTAATAGCTTCAGAATACGGGTTTTTAAATCGGTACACATATAAATGCAATACACACATAAAGGTAATTCATATGTACGATATAGATGTATATTAATGTTGAATTGCGATATCAGGCTATAAATTGAATATTGTAGTGTAAAAACGGTAATGAAAAAATTGGTAATTGTCATTTTCCACAATATAAGATATATATTAATTGATGCGGACATCGATCCACTAACTTCTGGATATCAACGCCATTCAGCTTTTCCATATTGAGGATAAGGCCTTTATTCGTTGACAATGTAGTGCTGTTTGTGAAAAATCATGCCTTTTACTCCACCATAAGGAGACCAGCTGTTGCGTAACTAATTATCAGTAGTGACGTTATAAACGCACTGTGTTTTTATGAGATCCCGCATATATTTATAGTAATTGTAGCCTCCACTTGGCCAGAATAGAGGTTTGTATTATTGGCCACGTAATTGGAACCTAATCAGTACAGTCTTATTCCATCGTCTAAATCACGATGTTAATTTTACGACTTGTACAATGGACCTTTCCTCAGCCTTGATTGACATAACCTTTTCGGGCGAATAGCGTGACTGATAGCGGTCACATGATATTACTTACTCTCAACAAGAATCGCCGCCATTTTAAAACTCAGACAAATTGGTGGTTTTGTTACTTATCATATTAATATTTTCGCAACGTTTATTTTATACTGGGTAACAAAACTATAGTGAATTTCACCTTGATATATTCCTAACTTCCCACTGTGTCAAAAAAATATATTTTAACGCACTTAAATAAGACC
>WURV02175834.1:0-13821 GCA_011762755.2 Epimenia babai
TATCATTATCATTATCATTATCATTATCATTATCATTATTATTATTATTATTATTATTATTATTATTATTATTATTAACAATATAACAAATATTTATAGATATTTCCGTGGCCACAATCTTTACTTTTTTGTGTTGCCAATCGGCGACGTCTGCGTTTCTTAACACCGGACAGATTATCGTCTTACCGAAAGTTCCCTCGGGGAGAAATGTTCAAAATTTTACCTATGGTCCCCCTCGAGATGAAGATTTAATATTCATTTTTCTCTTGCTTAGAAGACCACAGTAGCTACCCCCACTGACTTTACCTAAGTTCCCGCATTAACGATTTTTAATCCGAACAATCGCGTGTATACCGTCAGATGGAGTTAATTTACACACCTTATTCTTTTTGTCACATGCTTATTGCATCTAGAAAATGCATTTTCTAAATTACTTTAATGGTAATGCTAAAGGTGGATGTAAATCGGTAATAACAACAATGTGGAATAAATCCCGTGAGAGTTCCTATAAGACACCGTGTGTATTACTCAACCTATCCAAGGCATGCCTGTCGACTTATTGATGTTTTCGGCCAAAAAGGTGGACGTGACGAAATAGCAGGGTAATTAAGGGTTTATTATAATATTGCAAAATGATTTCAGTAGAGTGTAAGGATACCTCGTGTCTCTTGAGAAACGCATACAGTGGAAAAATGTCAGCCGGTGTTGGGCCACGGTGATGGCCGTACAAATGCCATTTAATATCAATACCCAGTTACCGCAAACCGCAGACACGCGCCAGTCGTCATCGCAGTGCAAACGGCCCTTCATCGCAAATATCTCAATTCTCCGCGCATATTAGCTTTCTCCCTCGCAGCTCTTCGCGCAGGGCAGATAAAACCCTCGCCGTGACCGATTGTTCAGCGATGAACGCATCCCGTGTCATCCAAGCGGAGGGCGTGTCCCGCACGATGGGAGAACGCGTCCTGGGCTTGATCGTCCATTATGGACGATACCGCGCCGAAAACTATCCCTCGACATGGCGCAGCTGCCCGCTGAGTGAGTGACGGCCCGAATAGCTGGCCCGCTTGACTCATTTCGAACCGCCTCTATACATCGGGGTAATATTACGACGTCGAACATTTGTGTTCGTTTGTCTGATAGTTGAGTCTAGCAGTCGGTAATTGCAGGTTGTTGGTGTAAGGCAATGAGACAGCGTGTGACCTTCGACGTTCGCACTCTACCACGGTCGGAGAAGCGATCTTATATAACATTGTACAATTACGTAAATTGAAAAATATATATTAGATTTACAAAACACTTTCTTCGGGCCTTCTATTTGGTTGAAGACGAAGGTAGAAAAATAAAAAAAATCCTCTATCCTTTTCTGGTCACACGCACAATAAAGCGCATGAAATATATTGACTTAGATGATCGGACATGATTTTCAGTTTTCTGATCCAGTTTTGGTCGGGGTTTCGATTGTTAAAGCCAACTCTTAACATGTGTAAAACTTGGATAAAATAAAGCCTAATTTACGCAAACAGATAGAAGATGAAAAACGGGCGCTTTCGTCTGTAGCTCTACATCGTCGCGTGTGATGTCGTAATTAACTATAGTACCTATGTACTCGAGTTTTAATTTTCGATTTAAATAATTGCAGATTACTTCACGAGCGGATATGTCTCGGAAGGGAGTTGGAGAGCGCAGGAGCGGGCTGAGTGACAGATCGGTCACCTAGACTGATGTGCTTAGTTTTTGGTGGAAGCATTATGAAGGATGAGGACTGGCAGGTTTGTCTGGAAGGTTCGTAGATTTTGATAGAGTTCTTGAGATAGTGAGGCGATGAACCATAAATGCATTAGTGAGTGATAATAAGAATTTTAAACATTATCCCGAATTGTAGTGGCGACGAGTGGGGTTTTAAAAGAACTGGCCTGATCTGTTGGTGGTGAGAAGTTTGCGCAATTACTCGCGTTTACTGGGCTTTATGGAGTCGGGGAATTTTATAGGCAGGGAGATTGTTACAACGATTACAACGATTTTTTGTTACAGGGAGCGTTACAGTTACCAAGGCGAGAGGTGATAAAGGCATGAATCAAAGTCTCTGTGGATTACACGGAGAGATACTTAGATGCAGACTTGACATTACGTAGATGAAAGTAGGAGGACTTAAGGAAGTGTGAGATGTCGTCGTGAAGGTGAGGTTTGAATCAAATATATTATACCAAGTTCCCAGGCCGAGTTAGAAGAGAAAATGATCGACACTCGGAAGATAATTGAGATAGATATGGGGAACTAAGTAACGCCGAAATTTAGATATGACAAGTAGTAAGGTTTTATCATGGTTAATATGCAGTTTGTTTGTTTTCATCCAATCAGAGATATCTCTAAGATGGAGTTTTGTAAACTGAGAAGATTGTCAAAGTCGACAGGAAGCCATATTTGTGTGTAGCATAGAAATGGAAAGAGAGATTGTGTTTAGCAATGACATCAACGAGCTGGGTAGTATAAGTGGTTACGAGCATAGGACCAAGCTCAGAGCATTGATGCACGCCATATCGCAGGCGCCTAGGAGATGAAGTACTTTACACGATAGATACGACAAACAAGCGATGAAACAAATAAGGATCGGGCTTATTAATTGTAGCTGGTATACGTCGTAACTCTACTTCGTGACAAGACATCGGTAATACAAACCTATTAATTCCTAAATTCACGTCTTGATACAGAACAAATCTCTTTAAACTTAATTCAGACAAAACCTACAGCCTCCTCTCTAATCACACAATTGACACTAACAGCCTAACTTCCGTGCACATAGACCAAGATCCAGCACAATTTACAACATCTCTCAAGTATCTAGGACTTTTTCTCGATACCTCATTAACCTGAAACGATCAACCAACTCACATAAAAAACTAAATTAACCCATTAATATTAGAATTCCACCGACTTCGGCAGTGGCCTACTAACGCCACTGCACTCCAGTTTTATACAGGACTCATCCGACCTATCATCGAATTTACCTCTCCAGTCTGATACAATGTTTCAGAAAATCTATCGAAGTCCTTTAAAATATCCAAAATCGTTGCCTGCAAATCATCTGCCTTGCAGCACCACGAACTCTCTCATCCTCCCTCCGCAACTGACGAGCCATTCCTTTCCTTCCATCCCGCAGAAAATAACTTTTTCCTTTATAAATATTTCAAGTTAAGAAATAATATCTCGTCATCCATGCATGAAAATTTCAGTACAGATGCTCCTCAACATAGGCCT
Organism: Epimenia babai; assembly: GCA_011762755.2. NCBI lineage: Eukaryota > Metazoa > Mollusca > Solenogastres > Cavibelonia > Epimeniidae > Epimenia > Epimenia babai. Next base: position 3,259 of record WURV02175834.1, read on the forward strand.
CACAAATGGGTAGATGCTCGATATTATCCTTGGCGGGGTGATATGTGAGTATCGAAGGTATTGTATATGCGCTGAATAGCTGCCAAAAATTCATTGTATACCGCATCTGAGAGCCTATATTGGCTGATACTTGCGGTATATAAATGTTGTATTTTACCTTTTTTTTACTTTACACGTTGTGCTATAATTATTCACTCGGCCAAGTAGCATGTATTTTGTCTATATATAGAGGGCAACGGACTTTGTACATATGTTATAGCTATAGTCTTTAACTCACCCTCTTTAAATAATTAGAAATAACAAATAATAATGTTAACAACGTTGGTATTTGAGCCGCAACCTAGATTTTAGCCTGCCCCAGTCGTCGTTTGCCCTCATGCGTGATCAGTGTTATAGGCTTTATATCCAACAGGTCCTACGCGCATGTATATATTAGATTGAATGTTTTCGAATTACAAAAGACAACTTGTGTGAACTGAACTAAATTTCAACCTTTCTTATAATAATATCTACAATTACATTATAATATTGTGATGGTAATTAGGATAGCCAATGTGGTTCTATAAATAGTTGGAGAGAAATGCACAGGAAAAAACCTATACCCCCACATGGGACTCGAACCCACGACCCCCATATAACCGGTCTGGTGCTCTGCCAACTGAGCACATGTGCATTTCTCTCCAATTGTAATATTGGCAAAAATGTCAACAGAAACAGAAAAACGGCTGTCTTCAACGCGATGTTAATGGGGGGGGGGCAGCCCGTGTTATTGCCTACACTGTACCGCGAGTATTACTACCAGTATAATGAATAGTATTTACGAGGCTTATTTCTCCGCTATCGCGTCATCGCATTATAAATAATCAACTATTAACGGAGTAAGCTCTCTCTCTCTTTCTCTCTCTATCTCTCTCTCTCTCCATCTCTCCCTCCCTCCCTCCCCCTCTCTCTCTCGGAAACTCATCCACATAGGCTAGTAATACGAATGGCCATATTGGCCTAGACAACGTTTATCTTGGTAATATTCCTATTTCTTGAAAAGAAAATGAACTGATGAACTGGATGCGGTTGGCGGACTAAGACTTTAAAGGCGTTATTATCGTGTATTATAGCGCGTGAAGATAAGCGATTACATACAGCGATTACGTGCCTGAGCTATAGGAGGTTATTTTCGATGCAAAGTGTGTTTAGCAATAAAGTCATTAAGTATACCGAGCAATTATATTTCCTATTTCATTTCGCAATATAGATCGAAAAACTCGATCAGTAGCCGACAAAATAAGAAATCGTCGCTGCTAAAACAGCGTAAATTTTGTGCGAGCTGATAAGCCGTCTAGGGTGGATTATTCAATATTCAAATGAGATAGCATTACGCGATATATTCAGGCGCATGAGTGGATCCTATCGCTCGCCCGTAAACCGACGTGTGACATTATGATATCGGGTGTCCCCTTTGCGAAGTGAAGTCTCACCTGCTATGATAACACCTTGCTCCGAATCGATACGTAAGCGTCTCGAATTTCAAACGGTCGATTCAGAAAGGACCTCACTGGATACTTCCATGCGGGGTCGATAACAGAGACAGGAGGGGTCAATAACTGCGGCCTCTGGAGCTTTTCATAAAATTATTGTTGAACTACGAGTGTTTCGTAGCGGGAACGGCATTGTGCAATAGACGGAATTCGATATAGCGGTGTGGAATTAACACAAAGCCATCATTAATGGGATCGACGTGAGGCAATCCTGACGCGTGCCCGAATTCTATCGAATGTACGAATATCTGGAGAATCACTTTGACGACTTTATCGTTTGATTATTATGGGGAAATCTATCGCTTTTGAGTGTTTACACGGCGCCCGCAGATACGCACTTAAGGACTACACGACTCGCTGTGTGAGGAGTTAAACATGGAAAATGGGTTTAGTGGGGAAGAAAACTGCAACATGATAAAAATGACGGCTTTTTGACTATTCTTTTATATATAATAATAAATTTATATTTTATGATCGCTGCTAGAAATATATTACACCCATGTTTTCTAGCTATTTAGTTAGAAATAGGCTGATAGCGAGGTAATCTTTGTGTTGACTACACATGCAAGCCCATGTCACGGGAAAACCGATTAGTGACCTTATTAATCACGATGGAGAAAAGACAGTAATAAAAACCATACCTTAGAAGCAGACACCGTCAATAACTCGCCGATTCCGAAGGCGAACAGACAACATTAGTAATTTTATAATTATATCCTTTTTTATTGTAACACGAAATAAAAAAAATATGTATACGTATTATTGATCTCATTCAGGGGGGGGGGGGCAGCTGGCATAGTGGTTAGAGCGTTTGACTTTGAATCCACGTGTCCCTGGTTCAAATCCCGCTCTGACCAGTATACTAGCTGTAGCGTTTTTCGGGCTGAAAACGCCTTAAACCCCATTGCCCATGGGGGTCTGGGTAGCCCTTGCAGTGTGGTTCTGTTGGGGCTTTTTCCCTCTGACGTTTGCTGTGCTTCAGATGCTCTATATGTGTTCTCTATGTCGCTTACCTCCCCGCTATGTCGTCATCTCATTGTAAATAAACTTGGACCTAAAGCTTAGCGGAGTGTGCGACATATGAAGTCCATATGTAGACATTTAGAAGCAGTGGCGTGAATGGAAAAAGGTCAATCGTCTGTCCAGACTCGGTGGGTTTTCACACTAGGTGTTTGCCCCCCCCCCATATAAGTGAGGCTAATGGGATTGTCGTGTTAACTACGTTAATAGGCTAGCATGGTAAAGGGCCTATGATGGCCTATCACAACGATTACTTCGGTAAAATCAGTCTATAAATAAATACATACTTACATTGATCTCATTCGTTCTAAACAGCAACAAGATACCGTTGTACATTAAACCGCGGTTCTCCCGCCATCATTGGTTCTAGTCAAATTCCTGGTGGTAGGGGGATCGAGGTGTGGCGCATGGTGACATGAATAAGTAAGGAAGAAATCGGAACTTAAATTTTGTAGCGAGCAGTAGAAGGGGAGTTAATCGGATGTCAACCGTATTATGGTAGGATATGATACTAGGTATTATCGCACGAACGATACCCTCTGACAATTGACAATAATCGACGATATGATTGCGCGTGGTGCGCGTTCGATAACCGACCGTTCCGTATTGCTGTCGTTCCTACTGGTTGCATATCCATGGAGTAATATACGACATACACAAGTGTGCAAGCTAGATCAAGTTATCAATCAACCAAAGCCCATCGACGGAAAGAAAACTACACGAAATCACAGCAGACCATAACACACAATCATATACGGATACAAATAGACCTTTGAAAAAGTGTATGGCGACGGCGACGAGGACGACGATGACGATGAAATGATGATGACACGTGTGATGTGTTAACTAAGCATTTATACTTACTCTCAACCTGATTTGATTTATTTCCCTAACATCAGATATGCAATCATCAAGCATCAAAAATTAATTATTACCCGTAATATTTTAATGCAAATAATATTTCAATACAAAAAGATCAAGCGAGAAATTACAGAAATGATAATATTTCTATAAATATAGAATTATAGAAATAAGTTAGGATTACTGCCCTTTGCAGATCTTCAATTTTAAACATGGATGATATATGGAATGGGATAATTTGGAATATATTTCTCTTAATACGAAAATGAAACGAAAATAAACACCTTATCGACTCACTGGTTCGCCAATGAGGTTCCACTTTTATTGTTCGTATTATACGATAAAGCTGACAAATTATTTAAATAAGTTAGAATTACTCCCCTTGGGAGGTCCATAAGTTAAAACATGAATGGTATACGGACTGGGATAATTTTAGGGAAAATTAACCCCACCACCTTATCGATTAACTAATACAAATGATTCCCTCGATCGCCAATGAGGTTCCATTTATGTTGCTCGTAGTAGACGATAGAGCTAACGTGGCAGCACAAATCTTTCTGGCTGATTTTTCACTTAGAAAGCCAAATCTATGGCAGACGATATTCACGTGGAATCGAATATTCGAAAGCAGTTCTTTGTTTAGTTGTTTGTCTTAAATTAGTAACTCTTATCTAGAATGCTAATATATGTCATTCCAACCCGTTAGAGGGTCACAACTACGAGAAATCTGGAAAAAGAAATGTCCTGAACTGAAGAATGTGTTTGCCCGTGAGTGATGTGAATTAAACAGTGATATTGTTGGGTTTATGTGCGTCGGAAAATACCAACTCTGTGGATAAAAACGCCATAAACGACACTATGTACCGCGTGGTGACTGGGTTACCCAACAATGGGTTACGTAAAATACATCGCAATTAGACCGATCGATACGAGACGCCTGGTGAAATGCGAGTATCGCCAAATCCATCCGTGTAACAAAGAAAAACATAAAACAAAGAATATTAATTATCCGTCTACACCATACATAAGTGTTATTGACAAACACGACGTTACAAGCTAGACACGTCAAGACTTATTTTTAAAAAGAAAAAACATGGAAAAATAACAAAGACGTTACAAGGCAGTGAAAAGACATAACATTATCTCTTCCTTCTTTTTCTATCATTACTTGATCCTTTTACCGTTGCTTTCTTCCCGTTTACTTTCATACACCTTCATTCTTCTCGTGATTCTTCACTTGACTCACATCTGCTCTTCCGATTATTATCTACGTTTGTTTACTATTCCAGACTCCGGTTCATTTTTTCTCTACATGTCCTCTTTCCACTCCATTCACGCCTCTCTTTCCCATAACTTGTCAAATTTTCGTTCTTTTCATACACCTCTTCCACCTTTCTGTTCAGGCCAGTGATGCTGTGGTTAACAGGGCTGCCTTTCATGCGAGAGGTTGCGAGTTCGGACCGGCAGAAACAAAGGATGTTTCCCGCGCCTTCCACAATAACAACTGAGAAAGATTTTCGTTATTAATTATTGAGAATTTGTCGTGGAATGGATTATTATTGAAACATCTCAAGAACATAACAAGCCAATATCATACGTGCAACTGACATTTATTAATAAAGTAGCACCAAAACCTCGCTTTTTCCACTTCCTACCCTAATTTTTCCCTACCGTTTTCTAAAATTTTATTAGTTCTTTTACGAAAATCGCGACGCACGCGAAAAACAGCCATTTACAACATCGATAAAACCGGAGACGATTCCAGACATACGAATGTTACTTGCATTAGTTACATCGATGTTTTAATTTCCTCCCACAACAACGGAGTTAATTACATTTCTGTTAGCGAGAACGGTGTGGGATGTATCTGTGCGTGTTATATCTTCTCGAGCAGCTCAGATAACTAAATATTGCGCCATCGCCACCACCAAACGCGAATAGTTTTAAAATTATCTCATTGCTAAGGCCGTTAAATATAAATGTATTGTATAAATTTCCCATTTTTGTATTCTGGTGCGCTCGTGTGCGTTGTTAAACATCTACTGACGTGCAATACATAACACTTTTGATTGCATTGTGCGATGTGTTTACTCGTGTAAGCGATGTTTCTAATGAATTCTCGTTATAATTGTGGTGTGTCTACTATTGAATATCTAGTAGAGGTAGGCTACGCGTGTCTAACTGCGCCAGAGATCCTTGGTAAAACGGAAACGACAAAATATGCCTATGTTATTGGGTTGCTCGGTGCTTATTGCGCATCAGTTCAACAGTTGATGGCCACATCTCTCTCTCTCTCCCTCCGACGATTGCTACGTGCCCCTACCCAGCAATTACCGAAGCGCTCGCCGAGTAGACGGTCGACCGCAGCATCCGTCATGTCTCTGTAATTGGCGTTCTTTCCGAGACAAGGTAATGATCGTGTTCCTTGTGAATTATGGTTCATTAAGAGACACTTGTGCGCTGGCGAACGCTGGGTGACGTTGATAGAGATCGTGAAAGAGGAAGAGGAAGGGAGAGTCGAGAAAACGTATTGTTAATGACCTGGGTGACGCACAACCCGAGAGTAAAAGTAAAATATGGCGCGGGTATCGGCCAGTGTTTTGTTGTAGTTCGGTAAATTAGTGACGATGAAAGAGAAAGCGGGCAGTATAAATGATAACACGCGGATGATGGTGAATCAAATAGTTAGTTACTTAGTTAGTTGAAAATATGTCGATTACCAAGGTAAGTTGTCAGAGCCATTCTCGATTCTTTGCAGCGCTAGCCAATAGAAACTAACCAACAAATTGATGAGGCTCAACTATACGACGTGGGGGGAACCTTATCTTAAAACCCACCGAGTCTCGGCAAGACCACTGACCTCCCATTCACGCCACTGGCCGGCAAAATATGCGTATTTCGAACACTCCACTAATTCTGTGATAATTAATGGTTATCTACAATAGGATGACAACATAGCGGGGTTGTAGGCGAAATAGGTGATGAATAAAAAAAAACAGAGAAAGCAGTTAGTCGAGTGCTATGAGCACTGTGAGGGGAAAAGATCGAGACCGCCCACCGATAGAATTTTCTCTGATGATCCTCAGTTATTAATTTATCCCCGATTGCTGGAGTAAACTCGTCTCCAAAACGAATTGACACTTGATATATTTTCCGGGTGATATGCGAGGGCCTAAGGGAATATAGATGGCATAAAGATACTCATTGTAAACAGAATCTGAAAGCCGTTGCGACCTATAAATGCTGCGCTTTTCAACAAGAACGAGAAGAAAATACGAAGTATGGAGAGCAATGCGGAAAGGGAATGATGTTAGTTGAAGTCGATGGAAAAGTAAGTATGAGAGATGACGATATAGAGAACTAGGAAAACATGAATAGGTGACGTAATGAAGTATTTTACGTCAGTCACAACTGTTAAACGGCTCTTCTGAAGTCAATAATCGACGTCTATTGTTATCAGATATCTAGTTATACTAAAAAAGCGCCTCCCTCTTACATTATCCCTAACCTATTTACGAAGTGTATTAATAATAAATATATTTCAGTTATATTTCACAAAGGAGTAGGATGCCCCAATAAAAAGATGCTGGTTTAATGTTATTACAACTTCTCGTGAAAAATCATAAGCTCGTTGACTTTTTATTGAGTTTCAATGTATGTAAGTTTCGAAAAAAAATCTTTTTATATTTTAGAACAAGATTTGAACGATTACTCTTTGAATTGAGTGCATCCGTTATCTATTGCTGTCTAATGACCATAGTTAGCACACAATTCGACATCAGTTGATAGCAACTGATCGCGTTTCCAGTATCTAAATCGACGCATTTTGTTTCTTAAAAGAAGCGGTTTTATGCGAGCACGTGACCAGTTACACCTCCTGTCATGTCCGTCACGGGCCGGAAATTACGTGTCAGTGTAAATACGCGTGCTCGGGAAGCGAGCGTGGAAGGTCGAACCTATTAATAGCGCATTAGAGCGGAGCGAACGCTCGCTCAGTCCCGCGTCCCTCCCTCCGCAGTCGGATAGTTCCCAGGACCGCCAACTGGAGCCAGCGATTGCGGAGGATGAGTCGCACGATTTACGATATAGGAGCATGATTTCCGAGAAATCCAACACCGCGCTATCAACGTTTATTTGGCGACATTCGTGTTTATTGAGGGTATTTCAACGTAACACTGTATGACCCAATCCTGGAGATCATTATGTTCTATACTGTATCATTAGCAATGCAACATTAAGACAAACATGAACGATGATTTCCTCTTCAGCCAGACCAATTTCCTGCCATCGATCGTTCTGCGTCCTGAAAACTTCTAAATCGTTATGCCGACAAGAATTCTTTTATCCCCCATATGATAAGATTATACTCAATTATTTTTACAGATGCGTGGGTGTGGTTGCGCGTAGTTACATGAGTGTGCACGTGCTTACGTGTATATGCACGTATGTGCAAATGTGCGCGTGAGAAAGCGTGTACATCTGTGTATGTGTGTGCGTGCACGCGGGGGTGTTGTGCGTGTGTGCGCGCATACGAGCACGCGCACATTTAATGAACGTAACATCAATAAGAGGAGCCATTATTGAAAAAATAAAATAATAAATAGGTTACTTAATATCCCGCTCTATGCCACGAGAACGTGCTCTAAGAGCGGTTTATTAATCTATGAACAAGTAGAAAAATGCACAGAAGAAAGTCAGACTTAGTATCGAGAAGTCGGGGGTTCTGGTCCCACCAGAGCCATGTTGTTTTACTAGGCTTTTCCCTAATTTTAATGAAGTGTGGTTTTATGAATTTACGAAGTCTCGCGCTAATTTCCATCCCGTGACGCGGTAACTGTTGTATTTTACGGCATGTCTTACGGCGCAATGTACATCTTTAGTTGGATAAAATGGTTCGAAAAGTAAACCATATACCGTCCACAATACATTGCCATAAATACTCTGGAATATTTTCCATTCGATTACCGTCGCTTCATGGACGCATTTGAAGCTTGGTACAGTATTGACTTTTCCTCGCTGATTCCGTGTCTCTCTAGCGGGGGAAAATTGCGTGTAATAGCGGGTAATTTTCTGTTATTAAGTATCATTACACGACCGTGCTGTACGGCGAACGAGAGTCGACGCGCGACGCCGCGGGAAAACTGTTTATTCTCGACGCGATTTTGACCGTGAACGCGGAAAGGCACGCGTAGACGGCAAGGGAGCGATTATCGCTGCAGTCTAAAAGGAAACAAATGAATCTGAAAGGCTCTCTAACGGCGAATACATCAACGCAAAATCGATCGTCAAAGTCGGTAAGGACTGACGACGACAACGACTGACGATGTTGAATGGAAGATTTTGTAGTTGCATTCTAATATAACCGGAAGACAACTGGAAAACATATGGCGGAAGGATGAGTCCATTTTTCACAAGCCGGTCCAACATATGTCGTTGTTTTGATCAAATAAATAAGCCGCTCGAGTGTATTTGCCATTACTTGCCGACTAATTGTATATGGCCTCGCCGAATCAGGTGTTCGATCGATGCAGCAAATAGGCGTTAATTATGTAAAGTACATTAGTATGAAGTGTTTCGACGACGGACGATACAATTATATCAAGCGTCCTTCATACGGCGCAAATTCGTCGTAGTAAATAAGCATCTTCTCTTCGCGCTCTCGTTTGTTAGGCGAATTCACTTTGTAGTGCGTACAGGTAACGATTTTGCGACTTTAACAAAGACATATTTACCTGCTAATTAATTACTGTCGCGATTGTTGGCGTTGTAGAAGGTAGCAAAATGAGCGAAATGCATCAATGTTGCTTCGGGGTCGCAATCCGAAACGCCGAGACAGCCACCCCGCCCCCACCCACACCCAATCCCTACCCCCGCACGCAGATATACGATGAAACATTGTTTTTGCTGCAATGTTTTCTTGAATACAAATAACATTGCTGGGTATTATGTCAACATATTCCCATCATTCATCATCGACGTCAACATTGTGAACAAGCTTTGGGGATAGCCGCCTTAGTCCGATGAAGTAGTGTAGAAATCAAGGAACAACGCATTTTAGACTAATTATATCACATTTATTTCACAAGCTTTCAATTAGAAATAATTCTTTTCAAGTAACGTTTGTTTATCAGTTAAAAAAGACGATCGATAATCGAAAGTTTGATAAATTTCTCATATAGTTAGTCTAAAAAAGGTGCTGGGCCGTTATTTCTACATTACGCCAACATTGTAAAAAGGCGAGGATGATATCTGGAGTACTGCTTAAAAAACGCAAGACGCTTTGGTTCCCGTTTATTTTTGTACAGCTTAAGACAATAATGCATAAATGGCGTAGAAATTCAACTCTATCAGCTGCATAAATTTCTTTTTTGTTGACTATGTACACTTCAAACCGACAGGGGCGCAGGTATTCCTCCCGGCCGTAATTATGAAATCCACATATAGATCCTATTTGACATACAGCAAATTGCGCCAATTTTCTCCAAATTATCGCCGGAGAACGTTTAACATTTTGTGGGCAATTATACCGTTCGTAGAGAGACGGTGTTCTCGCGTCATTTACATCAACTGGAACCAACGACGAATATCGATATGAAACAATGAATTTGTCAACCGAATTTTGACATATACCGATGGGTCGACATTTCGCAAAGCGACCGCTTTGCACAGACATAACAGAACTGCCTATAAACTATATGTATAAAAAACCACACCCGTAATATCTATGCACCATATAGATCGGTAGAGAAACGCAGGCGTCACCGATTCTGGTTAGAATGTAATCTTGTAAATCGTATTTTTGTTGCAGCCGTTCGTGAGAAGCAATGACTGCTTCCTATTGACGAAACAAACACTGGATAGACGTTTTAAATAGGGAATATTTAAAACAAATAAAATGATTTAATGAAAAATTGCGGGTAACGCGGTGAAACAACAATTCGTAGGTGCACATAAAACATGCGAAAGAAATATCCGTATTTCCTATTGAAAAATTTATTGAAAATTAATCAGAGAAGGTAGAAATTGAACTCTGATGTCGCCGCATTGTCCGCTCGTTGGCGTGGAAAATTAGCGAAACCGCTATGGACGGACGATTGCCGTATGGTAGACGGTATACGACATCTTCAGCGCAGAATGCACTATATATATA
>WURV02175845.1:0-13821 GCA_011762755.2 Epimenia babai
ATCCTTTACTAACCACCTATCCAATCTTTTACAATCCACCTACATCCTTTACTAACCACCTATCCAATCTTTTACAATCCACCTACATCCTTTACTAACCACCTATCCAATCTTTTACAACCCACCTACTCCCATCCTTTACTAACCACCTATCCAATGTTTTACAATCCACCTTTTCCCATCCTTTACAACCATTTATTCTGTCTTTTACCATTCACCTTCAATCGTTCATCATCATCTACTCTATGATTTACGATTTTTCTTATCATACGTCCATTTTCAACCACCCATATACCTATTCTATTCACCCGAATTGACATTTGGATGAGGGTGCGTTTGGGAAAGAGGAAGTTTTTACCTGCTTCAATAAACCCGCACCACTCTGCTCGTTGTTTCACGGACTGACTCAGTAAATCACCGTGCTATTCAAGAATCGATAAAACAATAATTATGGTAGAGATACAATCCCTAGATGAAACTCGTATTTAGACACACTCCGCGTGTCGCAGACGTCATTTAATAACTGTCAACGGAAATCACACTCGTAATGTGAATCGACGAATTGTCACCAAAAACGTCAATCAATAATACAAATTTTAGTATTCATTCCAAGATACATTTTGTTCAGACGAGCACAATGTTTTTATTTTTATATATCATTGTATTTTATTGTATGGCAAGGATTTATTATCAATGCGATGACTTTACCGTTTCTATTCTTATATAAATAAAAATTCGATACCAGCTGGCGCGATTGAATAATTTTGGCCCTTATTTTTTCTATGATTGTAATTTTTATATTTTTCATATTGTGCGGTGATTTAAAAAGAAAAGATTTTTTTGTCAACTTATGTTTCTGCAATGTCTATTAGTTTATGGTTTGTTTTCCGACATCACGGGAATATAGTGCTATTTTTAGCTCACCTGCGTTTATGCATCTGATCGGAGTTTGTCCGTCGTCCGTCCGTCCATCAGATGTTAACATTTTCTTAAAAAATCTTCTCAAGCACTGTTTATCGCAGAGGTCTACCAATTGGCAAATATTGTCCTAGTGATGGTCTCTTCTAGATTTGTTCATGGTATCATCATCGCAGCCAGGGGAAGTAACTTCTGCCGATGTTCATATTTTTTCTTCAATAAAATCTTCCCAAGAACCGTTTACCGGAGAGGTCTGCCATTTGGCAGATATTTTCCTGGTGTTTGTCTCTTTAGATATGTTCATGGGATCGTCATCGCAGCTCGGGGAAGTAACTTCGACCGATGTTCGTATTTTTTCGTTGAGAATCTGCTTATCGCAGAGGTTTTCTATCAACTTTTTAATTTCAAAATCTTTATCTCCATGTCAGCTTAGTGCGAAGGTCTGCCATTTGTTCGATATTCAGATTTGTTGAGGGCATCTCTGCTATGGCAATTGCATGTGATTTCAGCCTGGGTTTTTTTCCCGGAGATCTGTATTTTTTGTTTTAGTGTCGTAATTGGTATTGTCGGGTTTCTTTGGCTTTTTGTCTTGTTTCAGTATCATAATAGGTATTGTCGGGCCTCTTTAGTCTCTTGTCTCGTTACAGTATCGTAATGGGTATTGTCAGGTCTCTTTGGCTTCTTGTTTTTTAATGTCAAACGGTCTCCTTGTTGTCTTCTTGTCCTAATATCAAGATTTGATACTTGGCCTCTTGTTCTGTCTTTTTTCTCTTTTTTCTAGGTGAGCGACTTGGGGCTTCTTTGGTTTCTTGTCTTAGAACTGCTGTGCTGCCATGCGCAACGCAAAACTAAATCACATCCACCTTTCAACGAATTAATCAAAATTACTGCACTTAACATCAAAGTACGTATTGCGTCAGAAAGAACTTTGGCCGAGCCTTTAACTTTTTATTAATTATCGTTTGTCGACAGGTATGGCGACATGGTACCAAAGACAATCACCGGCAAGATCGTGGGAGGCGTCTGTTCGCTGAGTGGGGTGCTCGTCATAGCCCTTCCTGTACCTGTCATAGTCTCCAATTTCAGTCGTATCTACCACCAAAACCAACGTTCCGACAAACGAAAAGTTCAAAAGGTCAGTATATGTAGTGTTCCACGTGCATCACTAATGTGATAAATACATCAACAAGTCTGTGTTATACATAGTGGTATCACCAATGCGAGAAATGTGTCAACAAGTCAGCATTATACGTAATTGTGTGCATATATCACGGCTGCGATAAATGCATCAGCAAGTTAGTATTACAAAATACGTATTTACCACGTTCAACAAGTCTGTGCGTTCCTGTTGCTGATCGCCACCTGATGACGATCATCGGTGCTTAAAACCCCGGGCGTATAATGGCCACTCGTGACGAGCGCCTCCTAAGAAGAAGAAACCAATTTATTGGTCGCTATTACACCGTAATTACTGCTTTCGCTAACAATTGTATCAAAAACGTGACTTGACTAAACATTATTATGATTGAGGATTCGGAAATTGTTCGGCAGATTACGCCGTATTTGCACACACATGTATATGGCGACTAATTATACGTCGTTAGGCGCATATATAATTAAACGCTGCATGAAAATTATCTATTTATGCATTATAATTATAAATTATAATATAGACTATGGCAAATATGAACAAATTAAGATACCGCCTTGTGGAATAAATGGAAATTCACACCAAGCCATCACCAAGTGAAGTCTAAACATATACTATAATAATAAGTTTCAAGTTTTCAAGATTCTTGCCCCTTCGTTCATGTCGGAGAGGGTAGCCTGTCTCCTGGTGCATTCACTGTGAGAATGGACCACATATGCGTAGAGCATGCAACCTCCCCATACCCTCTCCCTATTCTGAACGTTTCTATGTCACTATATTCGGTTCACGATCATGTTTTGTCCTTAAATAGGTTATGGGATGATTTTTATTAAAAGTAAGAAGTAAAAGAGTAAGAGAGAAACAGAGGTTGTGTCATCTTTAGCGCAATTTTTCACATAGTGTTGTGCTCCACGCAATCGAAAACACAACTATAGTTCGTAATGTACCGTTACACTGGCGGTCGGAATTCTTTTATCGTTTCCAATATACACCTTATCTTGGCAATAAGGTTTGTTTTTTTGGGCGAATACAACCCGTTCTGATAGTACTCACGCTACAAATATTACTGTAGTCTGTTTTGGGCCATGTTAGCAAGATTGGGGTGGCATGACTAATAATAGCGATGATCTGGCTGTTAGAGAGTATTCTGCTGTTCTTTGGGGCATAGGAATAATACACAGGCCACTTTCGCCACACGCCTCTCCTCCATATAATATGACGGTTGACGGTATATCTCCTCCGAGAACGTTCAGACAACATTTCACTCTCGCCAGCGATCTCGATAGTTTCTTGTGTCAACATTGTATGACCATTTTTTCTATTTAAACTGAAAAATGTTAGAAACGCGACATTCTAAAGATTATCGAAAGTGAATTCGTATGTTTGAGCCGTGGTTCCAGATTTAATCCCCATGTAGTTGGTGCCGATATAGAAATTACATCCGATGTCCAGACCTTCCAAAATATTTTATATATTGTGGTAGAGCTGTATTGGGCAAACTTAAATTCAAATCAGTGAAAAATTCCATCAGGTAACATGCGCCAATCGTTGCCACGTAAGCACGTGGTGCTTCGCGGATGAGTCGGACGCACGCTGTTTAGTTCAAGAAAAATGGGGATATTCCGGACTTGATTCGAGCGCCGATATAGGCCTGTATGATTCAATAAATGTCAGACGAAAAATATAATGAAATAAAACGTGTAAACAAAAATTGACTCATGTCACTCAAATTGACATGTTAATTTCACTTAACGATTGTGTTAGGCTATGATTTAACTTAAATGTATTTCCTATTGTGTTATGCAATATAAGTAGTTATTTCATATAATTTCATTTAACTGTTGTGTTAGGCTTTGATTTACCTACATGTACTTACTATTGTGTTATACAATATAATTAGTTATCACACGAAATGTCTATAAGCGCCTTAGAGACATACTAGTTATTAGGGCGCCTCCAAAACAAATGTATTATTATTATTAGTATTATTATTATTATGTCAGTCGAATCAAGCATGCTAAGCAAAATATTGAAATCAAATTTTCCCGTATTGAGATAGAAAATTGATATGTTAATGAGATACAATATTCGAGAGATATCGTGTAGAAATAAAAATATTTTCGAATGTTATGCGATGTCAATATTCGATAGACTTTTCTGTTGGTCATTCCGTGGGGTTGATCGACTCCCTACGACCTTCCTATAGAGATATTCCATTCAGCTATTCTTAACTCTTCTGAGCGAGGCACCTGAGAATTTGCCGGAGATGGGTATGAATTTTACATGTATTACCGTTGTCGCGATCGGTCCCTACTGGTTCTATACTCGTCGACCCGCGGGCTCGATTTGGCCACGTCGTCCAGCGACGGAGGAGTGGTCAATACAATGGTTAATAATGCAGCTATTCTCGCTACCGAATGTCGCATTCTTCGTAATTAAAGTGGACCTAAATGAATCCTATATTTCTGACATCGTAAGGCAAACAACTTCGGGTGTTCGTATATGATTGCGCCTCGAGGATTTCACGTCTCTGTCATTTATTGAAAGATTAATCACATCCCATCTAAATGCTAGGTTTCTTGGAATAAGCTGCGGGTGGATTCGCACTCGAATAAACTTCCTACATCGCATTTGGTAGTGTTGCTTTAATCGGCAACCGCTTATATTAACCTTCTGTCTATTGCAACTGTTCCACATGGGTTAAACATTATTAGAGAACAAGTTTACCCGCGTCATCGTGGTTTATCACGGCTTATCGATATATTATCTGGCTCACAGTATATATGTGCGTGGGATTCTCATGCGAACAGCATTAAAAACTTGCATTACTGTAAATAGGAGGAGGATACCGTAGTTATTACAACAGGTTGAGGGGGGAGTACTAACATAGAAGCGCTCAGAAAGAGCGGATTCTGAATCCATTAAAATGAGTGAAAGATTCACAGGACAGAATAGCATAATCGTTATTTAAATCTTGTAACAAGAGATACATACCATATTTCTTTAGCTCACAAGAGCTTATGCTCTGTGATCGGGCTTCGTCCGTCGTCTGTTCTTCCGTTTCCCCGTCCGATGGTAACATTTTCTCAAGAAATCTAAAAAACCATTCATTATAAAGCTTTGCAATTTTGCAGATATTGTCCTAGCGTTGGTCTCTTTTAGATTTGTTCAGCATATCTTCATCGGACCAAGGGGAAGTAATTTCTGGTGATGTGTTTTTACTTTAAAAATTTCTTGTCAAGAACCGCTTGTCGCTCTCCAATTTGTCAGATATTGCCCGTGGGTTGGTCTCTTTTAGACATGTAAATGCATATGTAAATGCTTTTAATGTTTCAAAAGAGTGCTTTTAGGGCTCTTTGGCCTTTTGTTTTACTATCTGAATGAATGTTTTCAGGCCTACTGGGCCTGTTTAAAATCTCCCGAGTGTGTTTTTGAGGCCTGTTTGGCCTCTTGTTTTAATATCCGAGTGTCTGAAAGCGTCTCTGGCGCTTTGTTTTTTCCCTTTTCAGTTTTTGTTTTATTGATTTTGTTTATTTTACATTGATAGTGACAGTTGATCTCTAATTACCATAACTTAAATATCGTTGAACTGGGTATAGTTATTTATAGTATAATTTGTCAATCATAGCATGTATTCTGAAAGTGGTAGTAGAGTGTTCGGTATGTAATGTAACTATATTATATGTATCTTATATTGTATCTTATATTATATGTATCTTGTACTAGTGTGGTGTGCACACAGCAGGCATCATTCCAATGTAAAGCATTCATTCCACGCTCCAGTAGACATCCCACTGAGTGATTTTGGCTAACATAGACTTCATACACAGTCTAGTTCGTGTCATGCAAGAGCCGTATAAATGTACAGTATATTAGTAGGATACTTGTTGCTCTATTATAAACCAGTAAAATTGAACGAGTAATTCTCGCAGTATGAGATTCTGGAACAGCAATGTAATTTCAATAGCAAAAACTTTTGGCTTCATGAGTTGATAAGCAAGTTACTACTTTGTGGATTATTCCTTTGGGGATACTTGCCTGATGAGAAGTTCTATGAAGATTCTGCAAGGACTCTGATTAGCAGACATGAATGATCAATAAATTGGACCAAGAATTTTGTGATAGAACTGGACACATTCAGTACGTAACCTTTCTTGATACTATGTAGTAAATGTATCTAAACTGTGATCGTAACTGAAATTAGTCAATTCTGTTAATGCAGTTTCTGAAACTGTATAATTGACATATATATGTTTGCCCATGATGGTGAGCATCAACTAGTCATAAACATTCCACTATATAATGATTTCTGCGTCCTATTAGCGATAATGATTTTTATTTTACAACTATTATTGGCGCGCTATTATTCACTTTGTAGAATTGTATCAAATGGAAACTATGCGAATTGATTAATTTCTTTCAAAGTTCTCATAAAATTGCTTTAGCTCTACGTAATGCTTAGATTTCATATATATCCCAGCATCAATATGTCCGTATTAAATCAAAGCTTCCAGCATAGCAACTATTTTTTATCCAATAATAACAATCAAAAGGCGTGATGTAAACCGTTGCGAGATTTTCATCTAAACTTTCTTATGTGTAATCTTGAATGAGTGTTTCAAGGACTATTGGGCCTTTTGTTTTAATATCCAAATGAGTGTTTTGAGATCTGTTTAGCCTCTCGTCTCAATATACGAATGTTTGGAGGCCTCTTTTCTTTAGCCTTTTGTTTTAATATCGGAATAAGTGATTTGAGACCTGTGCGGCCTTTTGTTTTAATATCTTTATGAGTGTTTTGAAGCCTGTATGGCGTTTTGTTTCAATATCCGAATGAGTATTTTGAGACTTTTTCACCTTATATTTTAATATCGGAATGAGTGCTTTAAGGCCTGTTTGTCCGCTTGTGTTAATATCCAAGTATTTGGAGGCCTATTTGAACTCTTGTTTATTTCTTCCTTTTTAGTGTTTGTTTTTTAACTTTTTATTTTGCGACAGGTGTTTTTCACAAGTTTTCATTTATAGTCACGCATCTCAAATGATTCTCTCTTTGTTTTTCTTATTTATTCTTATTATTTTTTCCAATTAGTCTGGTGAACGTGTTGAGGCCTCTCTGGTCTCTTGTCTATAATAGTATTTTGAGAAGAGAATCGACACACACACACAAACACACACATCCTTGGATTCCTTTGATCTCCCTATTTTAATATATATGGAAATACTTGAGATATGAATATTCATATATTAATAGATATATAAATGCCCGCAAATCCAAGCATTCACATTAACGCGAGGTTTTTTGTATTAAGTATACTGCATTCATTACCATATTACGAACCCGTATGTATACGTCCCTTGGTTCATATTTGTTATATCAGCCATTCTCCACCCTCTCACGAATCACGCTACCGACGGTGAGTTTATGTTTGATATTTATACAAAAGGTTGTGTTTATCTTATTACCTGTTACTCAGACCTTTATATTATTAGAATTAGGCGATATGGCTTGAACGGTAACTCCCACCTCGGTCGATGTAGATGGGATAGGGGTAGACGAATGTATACTTCAGGAGGATTATCCGGCAGGTAGCATGCGAAATGTCGAGTCGGGAAAAGAGTGGTTAAAAAATATATAAAATAATCCGTCAACGAATCCGTGAAAGCAGGGAGAATTTTTCTCACTCCGAGAAATAACGAAGATTATTATGCTTAAATGTTAAAACATAGACAATAACTTAGGTTGTATTGAAGTTCATAGGTATAATAGCCCAATAACACTACACACTCGCATATTCTTCCTTCTTCCCTTCCAATCCATGTGCGTCATCGCGTCTTCAACTTCTTTCCTACTGTTTCGTGACTTTACCCAGAGTGGCGAAATCATTTGTGGTTCTCTGAACGAAATCGTACACAACTTCCCATTCAATAAATGAAGCGTATAGGAAGGTGTTTGAGACAAGGTCCCGGTAGAGGAAACAATAAAAATTTGTTGGCCGTACATGCTCGTGAAAACATACGTCTTCGAAATGCAAGAAATTTTATGCAATTTTTTTTTATATTCTGTGATTATTATATGGTCGGAATTTTGGCTCACGTAGATTTATAAGATATTTTTGACCGATGTGAACTTAGTAGCTACAAGCGGTAACTGGATCCGATGTTCTCGGGTAGCATAAGTTGATCAGTACACCATTCGCAATTTTGAAGGAAACGAACGGCATTTTGCTCGCGGGCCGGAGTGTCTCTCATGCCTGCAATAAATCAATATTTCATCATCGCGTATACTTATATGTAAAGCCAACAGAGCCGTTAACATTGCATTGTACAAGAAAGGTGTTCTATCGCGTACGGCGAGTTTTATCATGCAAACACCTGCAATATGAGATAGTAACAGAGACGCGATAGTCCTAATCGATACGCGTTTTGTAGGAAACACGCAAGGCATGTTCACGATATATTGTAGACGGTTGCTATGCTATATCTATGTGACGTCAAGCATTCGTATTTATAAGAAATGACAAAATGCGTTGTCGTCAGCATCAATTAACTAAAAGCTGCCGAACAAAAGGTCCTTATCCACGGAGGCCGATAGTTGTTGCTGTTACTTTAGACGCATCGAAAATTTCCAACATTCTCATCGCCCTGGGGTGTTTTCCATTGTGAGTTTCAGTTTGATTGGAGCGTCACAACGCTGATATTTTTTCTACATGTACGTGATATTTTCAACGTGACATCGGGTAGCCCATACAACCTCACTCTGTAACCGTAGTAAGCGATTTTCATAGGCGGATCTCGCGTCGACATGCTAAAGTCTATATATAATGTGTTAGTTCGTATGTTGTTCCGTCTATCCGTAATTTTGCATGGCTGCTAGGTAGCCTGGATCAGGTCAGACCTGGGCGAGCGACAATGGAAATCAGCAAGCAGAGCGATGTACTCGAACTAAGGAATACAATAAACAGAATACACCCTTTACAAGGGGTCTCTGGGTCTTGCGAATTTCGTCTACGTATACATTTACTGAGTAAAAATTTTTTATAATGGATAATTAAGGAGTGTTATGATCAGCAAAATAACAGCAGTAATTTAAATGTAGTTGAAAATTTCAGCTATTTCTTAAAACCAGGTGCCGCACGGGCAGGAAGTAGCTATATTCCTCGACTGACTTTGGCTCCGTAACTTTCTTCGTGTTTTTCGCCGTGTATGGTCGTGTTTTTTGTTTTGCTACCACCGCTATACAGTTAGGGTGGGATACTATAAATATAAGTATAATAAAGTGTGTCGACGTTTCGTTATAGACGGCCCGCTACGCTCGTATACGAATGGCAAAAACGGCAAACAGCGCGGAGTTCCTGAACGCGAAGAGAAAGACGGAAGAACTATTGAAACGCGGTGAAGTAGAAAAAGAGAGCAACATCTTTCAGTTACAGCACCATCATCTACTCAGCTGTCTCGAGAAAACGACGGTGAGTTTGATGCCTAACTAACCGGCTGATTGGCAGCTATTATGCTAAATTTTTTATAGTTTGCAATCAAAATGGGCCACATCAACTTTGCCACGTCGCCTACAATGTACCGCGTTCATACCAACGCACGCAGAGAGGCGCATTCTGTAATTGAAGTAATTGTATATCTTTATCGTTATTAGTAATTTTATACACCTAAATACGGGTATATTAGGACTTATCTTAACCTATTGTAAACAGCTTTATAAATATAGTCATTTTAGTCGACGGACGCCCGGCATTATGTTTCATAACTAACGTCTTGGGTCGTACTTTTGAAAGATATCGGATGCGTTTAGCTTGAGGGCCGCATTTTATGGGGAATCTAATTACCTGTCAAATAATATTGATGAATGTTTGATATATATATATATATATATATTCCACATATGACAAAGTATGTGACTATTTGGAAGTATATATTGTATACGCATTGTATACACGATGGTATGCAAAGATATTACGAAATGCCAATCTCACGACACAATGAAATTAGGTGGAACTTTCCATATCAATATATCAACAGTAATAGGATGAAAATGAAGAACAATAATCTTGGTTGAAATGAGCTACACACATTTGTGTGAAATCTTGCGAATCGACATTTAGGTTTTGACTAACATCTTCAACAATCTGCGGTTTGCTCTGTGAAGTTAACCTATTTTACGTAAGCCTTTCAGCTCTATAACTCGGTTGGTACAGCGCCGGCTTACGAACCAGAAGGTGGGGGTGGAGGGTGGGGATTCGAATCCCGGGTAAAGTGTTTTTCCGTTGGATCCCCAGGCAAGGTACTTTATCCCAGTTGCTTTGGTCCACTTTGCCATGAATAAGTACCGGTGGAATTGATTTGTGGCAAGACAAATTAATATACACTGGGAAAGTGAATTTGTGAGGGGTTTGTAAGTAAAGTAACTATAGACTTTTTATACCCCTCAACCGCGCATGGTGCTCTGACGTGGTTCACAAAAACATTAAAAACACCTTAAAATTTTATGAGCGAGTTAAAAACAGGGCTAATATAAAAATAAAAATTCATTATGTAAATAGAAATACAAATTTGTTCTATGAATAGAAGGACTGATAAATGAAACAAATGATCGCTGACGAAAAATGAACTTTGTTAAATGTAGCAGTGTACAACCACAAGAATAACTTGGAGTGAGAAGGCGTAAAACAGTTGACAATTAGGAGAATGCCGACAAAAATAGGTGTAATTTTAATTTGCACTTAAAGTCGCAGAACTTGCCGGTGCCTGTAATATAGATACCTTCACCAATGACCCGTTGTAAACTGTCATTTGGCATGCTGCGCAAGCGGCTATAAAGTGCGGTATATGAATGCTACACCTTACTTTGTTGTACTTTTACTCGTCTTTTTAAGTAAAAAATTGCGATTGATGATATAAAGATGTAATATAAATATAGAGGAATATCTAATTCACGTTTTAATGCTGAGAAAGAAATAAGAATCCATTATATCAGCGACACGCATCAGTTAATGTCCCCGGTCAATCATCGCTCATTAAATTGCAAAGGATTCCTGAATGGACTCCACCGCTTCACAAATCGATAAACAATTATCAATATATATATACTGGAGATATCTGGGGTTTCTGTATTAGCTAATGGACGGATAATTAGTGGTCTTATGGAAGCATTCGAAACGACAGCTAAGCAAATACGTGGCCTACGCAAAAACGGGTCATGCTCGTTCAACAATATACTCTGTTAGGTCTAACGAACTTCTTGGCTATTTCCACGCACGCCTCAAGCATGCAAAATTTAGGCGAGGTAAATCTTTCACAATGTAAATATCCGAACACTATATTCATAGTGAACGGAAACGGAAACGACTGTTGCCCTGACGACGTGACGTCGGTATTCGATGGTCCCAGATTGCAAAGATAAATTGAGGCAATCGTTTTTATGGTGCATTCCCAGATAAACGATCTTTATACAGTACAGTTAAGAGCGATGACTTAATGTTTACACTTACAGTAACGTAACGGGAAGAAGGGGATCATTCAAGGGGCGTCGATTTTCCAAACTCATTTCGCCCTGTTTATCTTGTAGAGATTCGTTTAACCTACATGAACATAAATTGTATAATCACATTATATTGCAATATTTGCATGATTAATACAATATAATAAATAAATGTAGGTGTATGATACCCAATTTTTGTATCATGCGCAGAATTTACTGATGAACAAAGACATTAAAGCTTACAGCAATGTATTTATCGTATTTTTTTTACATATAAAATGGGGGAAGGGGGTCAATAAAGACCTCCGTTATTAGGATTAAGAATTATATCCGCGATTTGTTATGTGGACTAAAAGTCCACTCTGATGAGCCGATCGCCGGGATGCTTTCAGTTATGCATTCTGTGGATCCAGCACTTCGGTATCAAGTCTGCTCATGCACAGCTTCTATATGTATGCGGTATATTGTTTCCGTATCGATCACCGCGCTCTCCATTTCATTTACGTATTGTATTACTATACAGTAGATCACTTCACCGGCAACAGGGCATTACCATAGCACTAGCGAGCTTCAAGCTAATATTGGGGAGGTATTGAGGACGTGATTATGCTCCTTACGTCGGTAGAGGGTCCTTCGCCCATCAAACGCCGGCGAGTCTCGCGATTACAATCACAAAACAAATACGTATACACGCTCTACTTAAAACTAATCGCTAAGCGCAAAATCTAATTACGACTTTACATAACTAGCTAAATCTCGACAAGAATGGCGCCCTAATAAGAAACTGGGTCCAGCGTCTGTTGTCCAGTGTAAACAGTTCTAGCTGTTAGAACAAAAATAGTTATAGCTGAGTAGTTTTTATCTATAAAAACTTCATACCAGAAGGAAGGTGGAACATGTTATTACGCCTAGTGTATTGTAAATATTTTTCATTCGAACAGTCCCTATAGAGTAGACAAATGTATAATTTATGTTACACGTGCATAGTATACACTAGAGAGTACACTATAATGTATAATATAGTGTATAATGTAGTGTATAATGAGTATACATTATGAAATGAAATTTTACTGATTTATAGTGCTCCTTTAACACCTGGCTATCAAAGACACTTTCACAAATTTATGGTTACTATGATTAACTAGAAACACAAGGAATACGGTTCAAAATCGAACTCGGTATTCCATGAATAAATTATTAGTAAAATAGGTATATACAGTAAGATCACGTATAAAGAAAATATAACTAAAAATATTACAGCACAGATTAGCAAAACACGAAAAAAACAAAATATAAGAAAATTACATAGTATTGCACTATAAAATTACCCCCTGTCAACTTCTCAAAAGGCAGTAGAAAAAAGGAATGTTTTAAGTTTGGATTCAAAGGTATTTAGTTCTGTGCATTGCCTAATGTGTGACGGAAGAGAATTAAAAAGTGTGACGGAAGATAATTAAAAAGTTATGCCTTTGTTCGAGATGCGCCTTTTGAAATACTTCAGGTCCATACACATGTTTACGATAAAACAAGGGAGTAAGTGCGTAGGTGGACTAGTTCACTAGTTATTGTATATGACACGGATATTTGATTTTGTTGTGAGAAATTACTATAACTCTCATATATGGTGTAGGCAAGTACGCATGTTCTATAACATCAGGTTATATATATTTAATATAATTTCTCATTACAAAAGTTGGTACATAATAAAGATAATTTTGATTATCACTCTGTAACCTGTATGTATTTAACCTAAATGTTGTGCAAGTCTGACAGCTCGCATTGTGATGGATTGGTTTCCGAAATGCAGTTGTCTTGTATAACTAAAGGTTTACCCTAAACTTACAGATGGTAGTACAACTGCAAATATCAATGTACAATAATCTCTGTTCTCCACCTCGAATTTTAGAGACTGTATCTCCATGCATAGAAATTCTAATATACTGGGTAACCACGAAGTTCTTCATTGTTTATAACGGACCTGTCTTATACTCCCATTTATTCACTCCTTAGGATTTCGTGATGCTGCCGAGCCTGAGAGCTTTCAACGGATCGATCGTTCGTTGAAGCAATGCTTGTACCAACTCAACCATCTCCAGAATATGTGGCAGCCCATCCTTCCATCCACTACATACACCAAGGCCATTGGTTAGACGCTCGTAGCATAATTAAGATAGTTTCATGATGGTAGAGTTCGTTGAAGCAATGCTTGTACCAACTCAACCATCTCCAGAATATGTGGCAGCCCATCCTTCCATCCACTACATAC
>WURV02175856.1:0-13821 GCA_011762755.2 Epimenia babai
CTCAAGCCTAGCTTATATCTAGCTTATATTATGCTTTACTGAAAATATACACTTCAAAGTTCGAAGCAGCAGGATTAACATGTATTTTATCATTCGTGCCGTTGATATCGCCGTGTATTGTAAAAAAATGAGATTATGTGTCATGAGACAATCATTCTTGTGCGCGACATTTACTACCAATAATAAACTAGCACTGAAACCGTGCATCTTTCTTTTTCTTGTGCGAGTAAAAAACTGTATAGGTTTTTCCGTGCATTTATCGAATGTTTTATTCGGTCTTCTGTGTAGAACTTTATACTGCGCTTATCCCTTCTTACAAAACAATCCCGTATTTTACTGTATGTCGGTGTCACGAGGTGAACCAAATCTCGCTATTTGTGTATCGCGTCCTAGGTGACCTCTGCGCGTCGCTAATATAGAGTGGCGATGCAGTGCATCAATATTACAAGTATTATAAGGTAGCTAGTGAAGAACGCCAAGGAAACTCTTCAGTTAAATGCAATCCTGTACGTGGGAAGGAGATTCAATATTGTTGAATGTTACAACTTCACGTTGTGTTTGCTAACTAATAACTGATAATATTTGACAGCATTTCTCTCCAACAGCTGATTTTGTAACTGGCCTGAGCGAATGCTGCAGCGAACTACTCTAATCCGCCGTCCGTCTGCTCGATGTTAGAATTATCAAAAACCGAGTAATGCACTGTTTTACCTACCCTTGAGGTTGAGTCTAATCTGTTGACCGTGTTAACCACAGGCTACTTCGTAAAGGGGCAATTTTGTCCCGGCCAACAGGATAATCACAGTGAATTATACCAAAGGTTCAAAAGGCAGATTTCTCACGTGTATTTATTTTGGGTTTTATGAACCACCTTTATTAAGTATTTGCCTCCCATTTACGTTTAGTCTTGTTTTAGCTACGAAGAGAGGGCGCCGACGAGAAGCATAGCGAGCATGTCGGTAATGTCAACGCTTAGAGTTGATAGCGCCAATAAATGAAATAAAATTTATTTGTTTAAAGTGTACTTATTAGCAGAGCTGTCAAACACAGTTTACGTGAAACAATAGCCTTATGCTCTAACACTATAATGTAACTACCTAAATTATATAAAATTTACACCTCAAACAGATCAGATCAATGTTAGATACATTTATGTACATTTACAGTGAGCACGAAATTGATAACAATGTTGAATAATGCAGTGGAAAACCTGTAAAACCCTATAAATTACATCAAGAAATTTACAGGGAAAGTCCTTACTTGAACTGTACGTGCTTCAACTATTGTGACAATGATTCTTTGTTTACCTGATAGACATCTCGAAGTGGTAGTGAAGGGACATAATTTTCTATTTAAGCAACAATTTAAGACTTTTTGCGATATATGTAGCGGTCATCTCCCCTCTCACATGCGGTTATGAGTGTAATCGATAAGTGTCAAGTACATAGATGAACTTAGCTCAAGTTCAAGTTGATTACAATAATATGAAAACGTTTATAGAGAGCTACTGAGAGTTAACGAGAGGGCGTAGACACCATCAGGACCGAGATGACGATGTGCGTGCATGTAACAGCAATATATAATATCAAGACAATGGATACAGCTTTTGGTACCACCAAAACAATATGTAACAGCAAGACTGTGTACCAGCGTAATATGGACCACCAGTACCATATGTACCATCAAAGCAACGTGTATGAGCGCGACAATGCGTGCCACGAAAACAATGCGCAACAGCACGACGGTGTGTACCTACCACTAAGATGTGCACCAACCACCATAAAATGTGTACTAACAAGGCGACATGTGTCAACACGACCATGTACAACCGCACGAAATTGTTTCCATTCCCGCGCGCGATCCTGCATAGCACATCTCCAGCGAATGCAAATACCATTAAGTTTTGGTAAACCAAAAACGACATTGTACAGCTATTGAGTCCCGGGCCGTTACGGCTAATTAGCCTACTGAGTCCTACTGTATTCAAATCGTCAGTATACAGAGTCTCTGACGCTGGTCATTGTCAGGTAATGTAAGCGTGGTTTATATAATGTGGGCGTACGTGTATTAGCCTCAGGTTTAACTGGGTGACCTTTGTTAAATTTGTAATGTTACGTACGGTGCATTTGTGCCAGCGCAAGATTCGTTCGGTCTGTGTCACATAATGCTTTTAGTTTTTAGCGCGTTAACACTGAGTCTAATGTGGAGAGTGCGTTAAATGAAGCTCCATTGTCACGATCTATAACAATAATGATTCTATACAGTGTATACAAATATGATTGTCAACACCGAGACACAGTTTGCCCCAATGGTAACATTATTTATTATTATGAATAATCTATTTTGAACTTTTATGATGTGTGCCTTAAATAAAGTAATAAAAATAACAACTTTGCGACGAACGCAAGACTCCAATACGCGTGCTTTCGTGTGTTGACTAATACAACTGGATAGCGCAAAGTTCGCAATAGGAACACCGTGTTTATTTATACTTAATACATCTTATTGCAATATGGCGGCTAGGCGTCGTGGTAGTACTTATACGCGTTCATCAAGCATGGTAAAAGAAAATAACCCCGGGCGTTAGAATGATACGAGATAACAATGGACAACTTGAAGATACGTGCCTGAAGAACTCGTGTTTATCGTTCGTTAATATTGGTGAGCAAGGAGTGAAGATGGAACGGTACATTAAAACGGCACTCATCACTGTTTAGTCTCGATGATATGATCTACCAGGAAAGATAAAACAGGTGAGTTTCTACCAAATGATTTTACGCACTTCATTCATTCATTCATTCGCCGTGGTACTTTGGATTCTCGCCAACTGGTCGATAGAGCCACAACGAAAGACTATTTCCACAGGCTATACCTATATAATGGTCACCACAATTTTGCACTACAATAAGCTCGGGAAAACTTGGTACTAACTACTAACCCGATATAATCGCCACCACGGTCGCGTTGCAGGCGCGCCCCTTAGAGATTGCGTTTATGTAAGACTTACGTAGCGTGTAACGTTGGTGTTATGGGTGCCTGCTTTCGTTTTGTGTAAACAGTACGTTTACTCGCCGCTAGAGTCAATAGTAATCAGTAGAAGGTTAGGCACATTGTGTATTTTGTTAAGTTAACTATTTAGGAACCCTACACGAAATAGTCGGCCATCTGCTGACGTAAAAACACTTACTGTACACGCAATCGATGTTTCCCACGCCCGTGTACAACCTACATATTATAATTTAATATATGAGAAACTCAAACTTTGATCAAATTATTTTATCCTTTCCCACGGTAATTATAAAACTATAGCACAATTAAAACTTCGTTCACGAAGCCCGTTTAGCCTCGATATATTAATCATCGTAAGGGGCAGCGAAGACATAAATAACCACGAATAACTATTTGTCACCTATGATGTGCTACTTGCGTATGCATTGTGCTTGTGTCTGAACGCCTAGTCGCCTACCGACGGACGTCGGACGTTAATGGCCCCCGTTCTTTAAATTGTATACCGTGTATTCATTCACTCACTAAGGGACTACAGTTACTGCAAGGCCATTCGTCAACATACATTCGATATAGCGCGTATAGTGTGCGCGGATATAGGGGAATGTGATTGTATTCTTTTCTATGTGTGTAATGGTATTCGCGTATCGAACGCGGTTTACGTATCATGCGTAGTAAAGCCAACTTTATACAACTAATGAAGAAGAGGCTATTGATGTGAGTTTCGGTTAGTTTTATTATACAGTGTGGTATACATAAGATATATGATGTCTAAACCTAACCATTTATCGTCTCTATTCGAATTATCAGATCAATAACAGCGACGTGAGTATCAATAACGATAACCACATAAACTGCCACTAATGACTGCTATGGTAATTTGTGGCAAGGGTCTCTTTCTTATAGTTAAATATTCCGACGGCGGTGAGTTTGACCTCCCTCAGCTTCTCTACGCATACTACTTAGGGATTATTATTATTATTGTATTTATAGTGCTTCAACTAACTAGTCATCAGCAACACTTTACAATGGTAATACAACATGGTATACACTAAAAATAAATGGAAGCTATAATGGTATGTAACAAGTAAAACGTATCATAATTGGCACGAAGCAGTGAAACTTGCAATTAATTTATTCTACCTAGAAGATATTATAGCTTGAAATACTAAGATACACACAGTAGACAAAAATCAAAAGAGAGCTAAATGGTATCACCGAGTGCTTTTCAGAGGAGGTAGGCTTTGTCAGTGGACTTGGGAGAAAAACTCGTTATAAATCGTATAGTAGACTAAAATCATCCTAAAACTACCGAGTATCACTGTATGCTTTTTGGAAGCGGTAGATTTTGATAGTGGACTCGAAGAAACAGAAACTTTTAATAGATCGTATAGATGGAGACTGTGGAACAACTGAGGTGCTGTGACTTGGAAGGAGCGACCCCCAAAACTGTTCCTGCTGTATCTAAGCTAGGCATTGGTCATGGGTGATGATTGTCTAGTAGTGCGCGTTGGTTTATTCCTGCATATTAGTTCACTTAGATATACCGGAGCAAGGTTGTTAAGACATTTGAAAGTGAAAATTTTAAATTTTATTCTAAATTTAATAGGTAACCAATGTAGCATTTTCAGTGTGGGTGTTATGTGGAGGCGTATGGAATATTGTATATTACTTGATTGATTTTGTAGTTTTTGTAATCGGGATAATTCTTCTACTGAAAGAGTCATTGGGGTAGAATTGCACGAGTCCATTCTGGAGTTCACAGAGGAGTGAATTAATGCTTCAGTTTGCTGGGTAGATAAATATTTTGAGCATGATTTAATTTGATGAAGATAGAAATATCCAGATTTGAGAACGTTCCAAATATGATGGTGGAACGAAAGATGAGAGTCAAAAATGATGCCAAGATTTTTTGCCGATAGGGAGAGTTCTATAATATCAGAATTGAAATTCAGCGATATGTTTGGTACTGGAGAGCGTGCATTAGGTGAACTGATACAAATCATTTCAGTTTTTCAGTATTTAATTTCAGTTTGTTTACCGTCATCCACTGTAGAATATCATTAAGACAAGATTGGATTTTGGAACCTGCCTCACAGAGATTGGTTAGACTATTAGTGTCAAATGGGAGCCAGAGGTGGGTGTCATCTGCATAAAGGTGGCACTCAAGTCCATGACGGGTGAAGATGCTGTATAGTTGAGAAATATAACACATGGATAAAAAAGGGTCCAGTACACTCCCCTGGGGCACCCCATAAGAGAGGGGTCGTGCATCAGAGGAGTGGCCACCTACTGACACTAAAGAAACGACCAGTGATATATGATTTAATCCAATTAAGCGCGCCGCCTTTAATACCAAAAGAGACTTCAAGTCTTGACATCAGATTGTCATGATTAAGTGTATCAAAGGCAGCAAGTAGGTCGAGAAAAGGCATTATTACTGATTTTTCCATGTCAAGATATGTCAGTAAGTTGTTAGAAATAAATAATATAGCTGTTTCAACGCTAAGGTAGGACCTATATGTTGACTGAATTTGTGGCAGATTATGTGCAGTGATATATTGTGATAGCTGTTTATAGACAATTCGTTCTAACCATTTTGAGATGACTGGTAGATTAGAAATAGGGCGGTAGTTATTTAAAGTATTGCACTCGAGTCCAGACTTCTTGATGAGAGGTGTCACTAGAGCTGATTTCTAACTACGAGGAACAGTACATGTAGCGAAGAACAAATTGAAAATTGACACGAGATAGGGTAGAAGAATTGAGACGCAAGGCTTAAGTAGTGCTTAAGGGAGGGGATCAAGAGGTGAAGTTTTTATAGTAGTTTCATTGATTAGATTTATAACGTGTTCAGGATCTGTTTCCGTAAAAACGGTCATCTCGACATGAGCTGGACTGCTAGCGAAGACCGGGTTAGATGAATTACTAATATCTAGGACAGTTCTGATTCTTTCAATTTTGTCACTAAAATACTTTGAGAATGCTATCGGAAGATTGTCAGGTGGGATGTTGGTAGGCAGTGTCTGGGTGGGATCATCCTTGCTTGTAATTTTGCCGAAAATTTCATATAACATACGTTGTGATGATGTCGAATTTTCAATCAAATCGGAATAGTAATCATTAGCTTGCTGAATAACTTTAGTTGATTCTCTGGTGGAAAGTATAAAGGCTTCTCTATCCTCTGGCAGGCGAGTTGTATGCCAGATACTCTCTGTTTCACGGCGATCAGTACGGAATTGTCTGATTCTGTGAACCATGGCTGATGGTACGCGGATGATTTTACTTTATCTGATTCAACTGGGGCGTGTGAGTCTGGGATAAATGTGGCGGCGGAATTTATGTGAGTAAGGATATCGTAGGGAGATTGGACATTATCATTTAGAATTAACTTCTCCTATAACACAGATTTAAACGACTGTTGATCAATTTCTCAATTTTTTCTGATGTTTTTGTAGGTAGATCCGTTATTTATCAGGTTTCTTATTTGATTAGAGAGGTTTGAAGATTTATTCATGTCAATGTGTATAGAACCAATATAAAGACGAGATATTATCTCACTAACTGACTCCCTATGCTAACTCTGTGTTTGTTACTATGATGTATCATCGGTAGACCCTATTAGACGGAACCTAGTCTCATCTGTAGTGTGCTAGGCGTGTACGGTACACTGTATATTGACTTTTTACCATACTCTGTGATTTTCATTTCTCTTTCTTTCGACATTATTGCTCTTCCAAAAGCATCACACCAAACATCGATTACATTGAACATATCCTGTGTAATTTAGCTGATAGTAGTTTTTGTATGTACGTCACTCGGTATATCAATAACGAACTATGAATTAAACAACCTTTTTGTTAAGTAAATAGCACAACCTGTTATAGTGCGCTACAGTAGCCTATCTTCAATTCATCGCGATGTTGACTCTATCATGATAAGCAATCGTATTTAGGTTATGCGAAACTGTAATCGATATAACTCGCTTTCGGCTGGCTGCTTTGAATAAAACGTGCGGCGGGGATCGTGACTCCGAGCGATCAACGCCGTTTACATTTATTCTATTGTCACCTTTCTATATCGTCACCTAATACTGAGTTGACCTAACATTTCCAAACCAACCTGATAAACACAGTACAGATGTATGTATGTGTTCCATACAGTGTATACATAATACATGGTGTTGTATGATGCAATAATACGTCATCAGGCACAATACGTATATGGGTTTTAAAATAAGGTAGCCCCAATGTAAGCCAATCTGCGTACAGTGTAAACGTGTGCAGAGAAAACATTGTCGGGTGTACTATCCGTCTACTAAAGGGCCCATGAATCAATTATACAACGACCTATCAGTTTTTTGTCTATAAATCATTAGTGACAACGTAAGAAAGAGTTGATTCCGCTTAAATTTAGATTTAGAATTCAGATATAGTTACCAAATTACGTTAGCCTAACCATATTTCTAGTCGAGTAACTGCCAATCTAGCCTGACAAAACTCAAACATGCTCCCAGTTTTAACAAGGCGAGAGTGTTTAATGGCGCCCATCGGTAGCTTCGTGGCCACGAAATGGACGAATTTTTCTCGCAACTCTCGCCGGTTTTATTAGAAGACTTAACAATGAAAATCACCTTTGCCAACTCTTCGTCAGTACCAAACATTATACCGAGCGAACCATTAAATTAAAGTCGTTAAATTAGTACTTATTAGCGTTTGGTCGTCATAGTTTTTTGCGAACCCTTCATTCTCAGATATACTGTGAGAATAATGTATGGCTTTTTCTGTTTACCTGTTTTCCTTATTCGCTTTTGTAATCGGTAGCCTTATGTCTGAGGAACAGGTGTGTAATTCGTACGCCAAATAATGAATTTTATAGACCAAAATAAATAACACCACCGAGTGTACCAGCCGAGGATTAGAGTTCGACGTGTAATCCTGGAATTATCTCTACGTAATTTATTCTCCCGAGGTCCATATGTCACGAACGTCGGGATATTGTGAAACACGCGTACGAAATAAATAACTAGGGTATCACGTCTTCATATTGGGTTTACTGTTGCAGACTATGACACATACCATAACCATATTTTATTCAGATCCCTAAATTACACATATTCACACAGTTGCTGAAAACAGAACGTTAAAAGTGTATTCGTAATCTGTCTATCTGTTATCAAAATAGGTAGTATTATTTTCGAACGCATAGATAACAACCTTATATACTGTAGTATTATTTTTGATCGTTATTATATAAATGTTTCGGCAGACAAAATGATATTTTGTTCTATTGTTTTATTAATCTTTCCCTCTCTCTCTCGTATTAATCTATTACCTTGTTTAGTGTGGTTACATTAGTTACATAATAGCAATGTTTGATAATTATCAAGTCACTGTACTATACGAAAGTTTGCTTATTCATCTTGTGGGTTTGTTATACTATACATAATAGCTTATGCTTCCTTACATGAACTTTAGAGCTTGTTCGTTCATCCACGCATGTTTATTTGTTACTAGCCAAATTAGGGGGCAGTTAAACCAGTGGTTAGAGCGGTTGCGTTTGAACCGAGAGGACCCTGGTTCAATTCCGACTGGCGTTTATTGAAGCAGAAAGTACCTTGAGCCCCTGCGCCCATGGGGTCTGGCTACCCCCAGGAGTGTGATTCTGTTGGGACTCTTTTTCTCTGACGTGACTGTGCTTCAGATGCTCCTATGGATGGTCTCTATGTCGCTTACCTCCCCGCTGTCTCGTCATCCCATTGTAAATAGCCATTGACTATCACAGACTTAGCGGAGTTCACGACATATGTAGCCTGTATGTAGACATTTGGAACCAGTGGCGTGAATGGAAAATATCGATTGTCTGCCCAAACTCCGTGGATTTTACAGGAGGTGTTCTTCAAGAGTGAAACATAAAATTTACGTATTAATTTTCATTCTACGGTTGATGACCATGACTGGTTGTGTACTCGACCCTCTCCTTTATGTAAAACTCCGCTTTGTGACATGATTGACATGGCCTCGGTCACATGCTCGACGCTGATGATAACCCAACTCTGACTCCTCATCAATCCGGTAGAAGATAGACCGACCATAAATAGAAAACTAAATTCTAAAATTACCCCAATGTCGTGAGTAAGCCTGGACGCTCCCTAATAAATAAGACAACTCGTCGAAAAAAGGAACTCTTCACTACCGTTCTACACCACGCCGCCTGTCACGGATATAGGCTGTTCAGAGCTTTGTTCGAGCAGAGTATGTTTGATATCTAGCGTAAAAATCACTTGAATGAAATATATTTCTTTTTCACTTTATTTTACTTCGCCACAAATCTGTAGGAATATTTTTCCTCGAATTTTTTCCATGTGAGTTGGTCACATTAGATTATACGAAAATACAACGATAACACCATGACTGCACCTGATGAAGTATACTTGATATACGAAAGCTTGTGTTAATCCTTATATAGTTAGTCAACAAGGTGTTACCTTAGTATTTTCGTATTTATGACATGGCTAGCACGGCAACCCACACCTCTACTTTAGATTATGGGCACGTGTTAATTTGTCGTGTTGTTCACGAGCCAACCATATGGTACATGACTGCTAAATTTATTAGTGTTAACACCTATACACCACGCAGACCATGTCTTCTTGTCTCTCTGCCACCGTCACGGGGGGTTAGCTACTGACGGCAGATTTACTACCGAACAATGGGTTGATTAGCGAATTATCGACACGACTGCACGTGTTGAATAATAGGCAATTCGATATTATCTCCCCCCAATCGAGTGTTATTCAAAGGCTTTAACCGGCAATTGAATGGGTAACGTCCCTTTGTTTGCTTTACCATTTGACAATAATAGAGCAGC
The DNA here is from genome assembly GCA_011762755.2 of Epimenia babai. NCBI lineage: Eukaryota > Metazoa > Mollusca > Solenogastres > Cavibelonia > Epimeniidae > Epimenia > Epimenia babai. The sequence continues at coordinate 9,877 of WURV02175856.1, forward strand.
CGTCTTTTGAAAGTAGTAGTAGTTGGCACCGAGAAGTATAGCAGACAACCATTGGTTAATTGTTCACGTTGGAAGTGCGTTGTTGCGGCCCTATGTTCCACGAGGAACCAAGAAGCATATAAGTCAAGTAAGTCATTGCTTCACTGTATTGAAAGATTATATAACGATTTATTTATGACCTCGCAGACCAGTTTAGTGTAGGCCTACGACTGCGTATTTTATAGTTTCGACCAAGCTTAGCAATAGAATCGTTCGTAAGTTGTTTCACTTTGTTTCTAATTTAAACGTACAGTTCGCGATTCGACATATACAAGGTGAGTTCATAAAATAATACTAGTTGAATCTTTATTTATTGTATTTTTATAAGGGTAAAAAGATAACTAATACTGATTATTATTATTATTATTATTGTTGTTGTTGTTATTGTTTAACGTGGATTTCCTTATGCAATACCAATTCTATATACATGCATGTTGGCCACAAATTATATACAGTACGAAAAAAATAAAAATAATTAATAAATAAATAAAACAAGTAGATAAATACAATTACCTGATACACATGCATTATTAGTATAATAAGGATATATAAAAGTAGATGAAATACTAACAAATTAAGGATGGCATGAGGAAATATAAATCATCAAAAAACTCAGATTACTGTACACTAGTGTATAGGGCCTATATAAAAAGCCAAAACCTATATTGTGCACTTAGACTATTTTAGTGGCGAAAAATGTTTATTGAGAATTTATTAAAGTCGTTCAAAATAAGGTACAGTCTGGCATTACTAATAATATTGATGACGACTTATTCTAATCCATGAAATACAGTTTCACCACGTTAAACTGAATGCTTTGTAGTCGCTAGAAATCAATGTAGAGTACTAGTAGATTATATATCAGAGAATATATGTATAAAGGTTTCGTATACGAATTTGAAGACAATCACACCATTCGATGTAACGTTAATGTCATCTACGATTTCTATGAAAACATTATTCTGTCATTTTACTCTTACCAAAATAATGTTTAACAATCGTCGTTTGCGGTTACAGTTTGCAATAACAGCACCTGCACCTAGTCAAAGCTTTGTATATTACGCATTTGCACATTTTTTACAGGATTACTCACTATGGTACCAGTCGGACATAGCTATTTGTCGCTACTACACGTATTATAATGATTATGATGGATTCGTCATTCCATTGCTCCCTGATTTATTCAATATCTTCCTGTACCATCCCTTTCTATGCGTGCGTCAAATGTTTTGAATAAATATTGAATCTTTATGTACCGGTTAATTTTAGGAGATAATGAGGGCATGCAATCAATACGTCTGTCTGCGACTAGGTGCATCAGCAATGGTATAATTTCGATCTAGAATGTAACAAATCACCATACAACTAGTCTAGACAAATGTAAATTCCATCTCAGTTGTGTGTGTTTTTCTACTGTATTCGGTTGATAAATACTTTGAACCGAATTGAAAAAAAAACATTATGCATAATAAGCAAACTGTAGGCTCAGAGCTGTACAGGCCTCGACAATACAGCGACTTGCGTTACCCCCTTGGGGCTTCACACCACAGATCATCAATGTGGTAGGCTACGTGTGTCAATGAAACCACTCTACGTGCATCATTTTACTGTTGTCAAAGCCATAACTTATCTCGCTGTAGCAATTAACCATCGATCCATCACGCTTACGCCCACGGATGCGCCGTACGAGTACGATAACTTTCCATCCCGACTCGAGTCGAGTGATTCAGCAATAGCCCAGGACAATAGCAATAAATGAATAATAAATCAAATATAGTTTATCTATAAACTGCCGTACCTATATTTATTGCCGACTACACTGTTCATTACTTACATACCTAGCAATGTGCCAGGTGGGTTCAGCTGTCAGTTTGTTATAAATTTTCAGGTGGACTTCGGTATTTCCCCTTTGTAAAATTTTTATAGCCTGTATGAGGTCTATAACATCTGAGTTACGCATTTGATATACCAAAACATAAATATGGTACACATAAAACATGCGACAAAAGTCACATTTTAGTTAAGTCTTATTTGCGCTTTTGTTATCAACATGTATTTATCCAATAGCTCCCTGACTTATATGTGCAATTGTCAATCGATCGAAACACGATTGCATACGGATGCGATAGTCATATACATTTGGCGACGTGCTTGTCCTTTTAAGTGTATTGTTTATGTCTCAATTTAATCAGCCAAAACCTTCGGCACAAACTTTGCTTGGAGATCGACAAGTGCCATTCTTTACTGACTAAATTTCCTCTATGCGACATTAAACGTAATAATAATTTCATATATATATATATATATATATATACACACATACATATATATATATATATATATGTATGTGTGTGTGTGTGTGTGTGTGCGTGCGTGCGTGCGTGCGTGCGTGCGTGCGTGCGTGCGTGCGTGCGTGCGTGCGTGCGTGCGTGTGTGTGTGCGCGTGTGCGTGTGCGTGTGCGTGTGCGTGTGCGTGTGCGTGTGTGTGTGTGTGCGTGTGTGCGTGCGTGTGTGTGAACATGCAAAAAGATGCAAATGAAAACTAGAATAATTGGTAGCCTAGGGATTAGAGTTTTATGTTGTTTGTCGTCATGTTATATGTCATGTTAGTCTGATGTTGTCCCTTACCCTTACGAGTTTATTTTAATTCCTATCAATTCCGTAGGAAGGGTTATCTATTAATGTTGATAAAAAATAACTAATATACCATTATGTTTATTGGTATATTGTAACATTTGTAATCTTTTTAACACAAAACCAATATCACGCTGATATTACAAATTTACTTTCACTGTCTAAGGCCTATATTTTTATGTTGCCAACAATATATTTCACTGGGACTTATTTAGAGTTCAGTCGACCAGACAACTGGGATCAAGTACCTCGCGCAAGAATGCAAAACACAATTGGTAGGCTATTGCCTGGGTTCTTAAAATGACATATCCCGTTACATGGTCAATTAGTAACTTATGGCTAAAATTCACGCTCGTCTGATGCATGATTATAAAATTTTAACAATGACACGGTAAGAAAATTAATATAAAACAGTGTAAAAACATACAGGATACATTCAGATATATCATCACTACACATAATTTTAATCACATAAGATTATGGATGATGGGTCTGACAGGACATCCCCACACCCCTGAGCATTTGAAATGGCATTCAGTCATTCACCCTCTCACCCTCGGGGGTGAGGTCAGCTGCAGGAATTAGAAACTGCGTAATCCGTAGTATAAACGATCCGTTGGAGAGAGGTCACGTGCCCGATCGTCGCGTCGGAGCGAAGAGGGACAAACCGGCGACTGTTCTTTCGTTGCAAATGTTAGAAATATGTCGACCACCATTACAGAGTTGTTTCCCCGATGAATTCATGTAAAAAGTCATAAGATTAGCTTCCATCATTTCCCGCTTAATAAATATCATAATTCGTTTTGGATGGACTTACCGCGACGAATGTGGCTTGAAATATAAGAATAGCAAAGATATCAGCGATCATGGTGTTGAAAAAATCGTGTCTGAAATCTCTACGAAGTCTCGATCAAAATGGCGCGGCGAGAACAGATCTCCGTCCGGTTATAAATTCCCCTGTTATAGGGGGAGACGGCTAGTTGCAGCCAAGACAAAAATTACACGTTTGCATCATAATAAAATTTAAATAATATTTGTACACGTTGTTCGATTTACCCGATTACTGAAGGCGTTTCGCTTGATTGACGCCGTGTCCCCGTTAGACTTCTAAACGAGACATCCAAATATTGAGCATTATTACAACATACAGAAAGATGGCTTTAAAGATCAGATAACTGTTGTTGGTAACATATACACTCGGGTGCAAAACACTGCTTGCCGTGTTGTTATGAGAAGTCACAAATTCTCGCACATTTCTCCGTTACTTATGCA
>WURV02175867.1:0-30707 GCA_011762755.2 Epimenia babai
AGGCGCCGAAACGAAGGCATAGCGGGCCTATTTCGAGCTTTCGGCAACGCCGCCATTCGACGTCGAGGGCTGTGTTCCGTACTCGCGGGACTTCTCCGATGACCTGCTAAATCACCAGCGCGACGTTGTGGCGGTGGTACGCGGCGGACTCCTCGTCGTGCACCCGCTCGGCTTCGAGGAGCAGCCACGTGGAGATCGCGTTCGCCAGTCCTCGCTCGTCCTGCTCGTTCCACATCCACGCCATGAGCTGCCGCGAGTGCAGCTCCACAACTCCGTACGCTTCCTTGCGGAGCTCCGCCGAGAGCATGGGCGCACGCGTGCTGTAGACCTCCCGCACGGCGAGCCAGGCAAGCCACCGCGTGACGACATCGTCCACGGTCGCAAACACGGGGTGCGGCCCATCGAGCGTGCTCGCGCTGGCTTCAATGCGCTCGACGATGAGCTCGCGAACCTGCTGGGCCGCTCGGCGCACGGTGCCGCTGTCCGACTCTCGTGGCTCGCTGCCCTGGCCGTCGACCAGTAGCTGCGCCAGATCGTGGCAAACCTCGCGATGCAGTCGCGCCATGACCTTCTCGCCGACGATCGAGCATCGCAGCTTCTCCGCGCGCCGCCGCACACGACCACGGAGCTCAAAGTCATCGAACGCTCGGTCCCAGGCGGCGCCCAGGCGGCGCACTCGGGCTTCGGCGCCAGGAGCCGCCCCATCGACCAAGGCCTCCACATGAAGCGACAGCGCTCGCGAAGAGCTGCTGCCGCCGTCGTTCGCCGCGAGCATGGGCTCGTCGGCGAGATCGATCACGTCCCACGAGGGCAGCTCCTCGCTGGCGGGCGCACGGGTCGCGGCCCGCACGAGCGCCCAGGTGTGTCGACGGCGGGGGGCGATGAGCCAGGCCCGCCACACCGACTCGATCGCTTCGCCTCGATGCACGCGGGCGAGCGCAAGCATCAGCCGTACGGTTCGCGAGGGCGCGGGGTGATCTTCGGCGAGCGTCTTGACGCGTGCCCAGTCTTGGTTGCGGACCGCATCGGCCACGAGCCAGTCGAGCGCCACGCGGCGAGCCAGCGGCGGGCAGAGGTCGGGATCGAGGTCGTCGAGGCTGACGAGCAAGGCCCGCGCTCGATCACGGTCGCCCGCGTCGGCGGCGAGCAGGCCCGTCGCGACGATCCCCGCCCCACGCATCGGTCCCCGCCGTAGCTGGGCGTGAAGCCACGCGTGCATGGTGGGATCGACGGGGCGTCGGAGCTGTGCAAGGGCGCCCGAGAGCACCGCGCCACCTTGCGGATCGCGGACCCACGGGTGTCCGCCCAGGCGCCCAAACCACACGGCGAGCTGCGGCAGCCCGAGTGGAATGCAGAAGCACCGCACGGCGAGCCACGGGTGCAGGGCGACGAGGCCCGCCACCGTCAACGCGCCGAGTGGGACGATCTGCCAGGTCGCGCCGCGCTCGAGGCCAAGCAAGACGCCGAAGGCCAGCAAGGCCAGGGCAAACACGGGGCCGCAAGCCGACCCTCGGCGCGCCGCAGTGAGGCCGCCCGACTGCTGTCGGGATCGACCATGTCCGAGGAAGGAAGGGGAGCAGCGGCAACGGCGAGGCAGCCGAGCACGCACGAGCCCATGAGCATGGCGATGGTCATCGAGGCCTCCAGCCCCACGCGGCGTCGACCGAGGCGGACGGCGTGGTGTCGGCGCAGGGGAGCGGGCTGTGGTGCGGCGCCTCCCACCAGATCTCGTGCTGGATGCGCTCGTCGGGGTCGCGCAAGCGGGTCATCGCGCGGCACACCGAGGCGGCCGTCCGAGGTCGGGGACCGAGCGGAGTCGCGTACTGCGCGGAATCGGGCTCCCGCGCCTGTAGCGCCGCCGTGAGGCGCTCACCCGCCTCGACGACCTGCGGCCAGGTTGCTCGGGGCGTCAGCCCCAAAACAAGGAATGCATTGTCAGCGAGGGGGACGGCCGAAACCAACTGCGGATCGGCCCCGCTTGGGGACGGTGGACTACGAAAACTAGACACGACGACATTGCTCGTGACGCCCAGCGGGGGGTGAATGTTCCCACGTCGGCCCGAGAAAACCCCTTCGATTCCAAGAGGTCGCGGGTTTCGGCACCCGCAGGCCGGTTGACCGATCGCGGACCCGTGCGGTACTGGCCTGAGGCAGAGGTGTCTACCCCTTGGTAGGCAAACAGCGCCTTGAAGAGCTTGAAGATCGTCGGAACCGGGGTCGGTCTGCCCCCCAAGGTCCTCACCAACGCTGATTTGGAGCGGATGGTGGATACCTCGGATCAGTGGATCACCGAACGCACAGGCATAAAAGAGCGGCGGATCGCGGCCGATGACGTCTCGACGTCCGATCTGTGCGCAGAGGCCCTGCGCAACGCGTGTACCGACGCGGGGCTCGAGCCCGAGGCGCTCGATGCCGTCATCGTCGGCACCTCCACCGCCGATACGCTGTTTCCGTCGACGGCCTGCTGGGTCCAGCGCAAGCTCGGACTCTCGGGACCGGCCGCATTCGACGTGAGCGCGGGCTGCTCTGGTTTCCTCTACGGGATGGAGCTGGCATCCGCCCTCATCACCTCGGGCACCGCCAAGCGCGTGGGCGTGGTGGGCGGCGAGGTCATGTCCAAGGTCGTGAACTGGAAAGACCGCAGCACCTGCGTCCTGTTTGGCGATGGTGCGGGCGCGGCCGTGATGACCGAGGGCAAGGGGGAGTCGGGCGTGCTCGCGTCCAACTGGGGCGCCGATGGAACGCTGGCGCCGATCCTCTACCAGCCCGCGGGCGGCACCCAAAAACCCGCCACGCACGAGACGGTCGAAGCCCGTGCCCACACGGTGCACATGGAAGGCAACACCGTCTTCCGCCATGCGGTCAAGGCGATGGCCGGGGCCGCCAGCGAGGCGCTACAGACGGCCAAGCTTACGGCCGACGATATCGATCTGTTCATTCCGCATCAGGCCAACATGCGGATCATGGAAGTCGCGCGAGAGCGCGTGGGCGTGCCACGGGAGAAGATGTACGTGGTGCTGCACAAGTACGGCAACATGTCGGCGGCCACCATTCCCGTTGCGCTCCACGAGGCGCGCATCGAAGGGCGAGTGGTCGATGGGTCTGTCTTGGTGATGACCGCGTTTGGGACGGGCTTCACCTGGGGCGGCTCGGTGATGCGCTGGTAGCCTGCGCGGCTACCACTGGCCAGTACTCGGCATCGAGGCCCAAGGCTCTTTTTTGGGCAGGGCCTCGCCGGCCTGGAGCAGCTCCACGGAGATGAGGTCGGGGGAGCGGACGAACGCCATGCGGCCGTCGCGGGGCGGTCGGTTGATGGTCACGCCCGCGGCCTGCAAGCGCTCGCAGACGGCGTAGATATCGTCGACTTCATACGCGAGGTGTCCGAAGTTGCGGCCGCCCGTGTAGGGCTCCTCGTTGTCCCAGTTGTGGGTGAGCTCGACCTCGGGTTGGCCGGGCTCGGTGGCGAGGAAGACGAGTGTGAAGCGGCCGGCCTCTACGTCCTTGCGGCGTACTTCGGTCAGCCCCAGCACGCGGAAGAACGCGAGGGCTGCGTCGAGATCGCGAACGCGGATCATGGTGTGCAGGTACTTCATGGGCGCATGATAGGTGGAGCACCGATCGCATCGCGAGTACCATCGCGGACCGATGGCAGTAGATCCCGCGTCGATTCGCATGGTGGCCTTCGATATCGATGGCACGCTGACCGACGCCACGACCTGGTGGGGCGGCGACGAGCGCGGCTGGCTTCAGCGCTATAGCGTGCGCGACGGGGAGGCCTTGCTGCGTCTTCAGGCCGATCGGCATGTGCTGCCGCTGTCTCGCAATCGGACGCAATCGGCGGCGGAGCGCATGAGGGGGTTGGGCCTCGACGCCCGCTGGCTGGGAGTTCGCGACAAAGTGGCGTCGGTGCGGCAGATCTGCTCTGAGTATCAAGTGCGCGCACAAGAGATCTGCTTTGTCGGCGATGGGCCCGACGATGCGGTGGTGTTTCCCGAGGTCGGCATCGGGTACGCGGTCGCCGACGCGCACCCCGAGGCTCTCGCGGCGGCCCATATCGTGCTCGACGCGGCGGGAGGCGGTCGACCGATCGAGGAGATCGAGCTGCGATTGCACAAGCGCTGGCCGCCCAACGCATAGGACACCGCCATGGTGATGCACGCGATAGGTCTGATGAGCGGTACGTCGGGCGATGGCGTCGATGCGATCTTGCTGCGCCTGACCGATCCCGATGTTCGCCATGAGCCGCAGGTCCTCGGCCATGCCTACCGCCCGTTTCCCGACGCACTGCGACGAGTGCTCGCGGCACCCGAGAAGCTTCGTGTGCCCGAGGTCTCCGCGCTCGCCCACGATCTGTCGCACCGCTACGCCGAAGCGGTTCAAGCGTTGCCGCAGTGGCAGCGCGCGGACGTATGCGGCATGCATGGTCAGACGCTGTGGCACTGCCCTCCTTCGCAAGCGCAGGGCGCTACGCCGCACACGTTTCAGGTTGGCTCAAGCGGTGTCTTGGCCGAGCTCCTGGGGCTGCCCGTCGTCGGAGACATGCGCTCCGCCGACATCGCGCTCGGTGGCGAAGGGGCTCCGGTCGCCCCGCTTTCGCACTGGCTGTTCACGCCCGCGGAGCAAGCGGGGCGGCTCGTCGTCAACGTCGGTGGCATCGCCAACGTCACCTTTGTCGGGCCTCGGCGCGCCGATGTGATCGCGTCGGACGTGGGGCCAGGCATGATGATCACCGACGCCCTCGCATTTCATACCTCGGGTGGCACACACCACTACGATGTTGATGGAACGCTGAGTGCGAGCGGCACGGTGGACTCGGCGTTCGTCGACCACGTGCTGGGTCATCCGTTCTTCGAGCGTGGTCTCCCGCGGTCCACGGGGCGTGAGGACTTCGGTGCGGCCTATGTCGAGATGCTGCTCGCAAAGTTTGGTGGCCTTCCGTCGGCCGACCTGCTTGCCAGCGCAGTGGAGTGCACCGCTCGGGCGATCGTGCGGTCGGCCCGCGACGAGATCGACGGCGTCACGGAGATCGTGCTGACGGGGGGCGGCGCGCATCATCCCCGCCTGCGAGCGCGCGTCCGCGAGCTGTCGAGCTGTCCCGTGGTCGTGCATGAAAGCGGCGCGCTGGCGCCCCAGCACCACGAGCCCGCCGCGATGGCGTTGATCGCCGCCCGGACGCTGCGCGGGCTCCCGAGCAGTCTGCCGCAGGTGACGGGTGCGCGACGGGCCGCCGTGCTCGGGCACGTGTACACGCCGACCGCACGGTGACTCATCCTCGCGCGGTCGGGGAGGATCCTACTGCCCGAGTCGCGATTCGATCGCCGCCGTCGAGGCTCCGTCGGCGGGCTGCGCCGTGGGCTCGCCCGTGTTCTCGCGCAAGATCGCGTGCAGCTTCGCCGCGGTCTCTGGCGTTCGCGTCGACACGGCATCGACCACTCGGCCATGCCGCTCTACCCGAAAGGCGCGCGGCTCGATCCCCTTGGGCGCGATGGCGGCGGCGAACTGCTCGGCGTCGACCTCTCGATCCCAGGCGCTGCGCCACAGGATGATCTGTTCGCCCGACTCGTGCTTGTAGATCTGCACGAGGTCGCCGTCCCAGCCGACCACCGCGCGCAGGGCATCGGTGGGCTCGACACCGCGCTCGACCAAGAGGCGGTGCATGGTCAGCTCGCCGATCACGTCCTCGTAGATCTTGTCGGCTTTGCCGATCGGCTCGTCGGCGTCGTACTCGTCGCCCGGCCAGTTGGGCAGGCTGACATGCACGGGGAAGTCGAGATCGACCTTGGCCGGGTGCATGAGCTGCTCGCTCGTCGGCGGGGGATTGCGGACGCTGCGAAGGACGGCGGGCCAGCCACCATCGCGGTACCGACCGTACAAGAAACGACCGCCCGCGCTGCACAAGGTGTCGGCGAACGTGGCGTGGAGGTGGGTCGGCTCGATGTCGAGGTTGGTGGCGGCGCCCTGGCGATCGAGGGTGTCGAGGGGGGCGTTCTTTCCGAGGATCTCCGCGAGGCGGACGTGGCCCTCGAGCAGGCACGTGCGGACGCGAATGGCGTCGAGTCGACCGCGGGAATCGTAGAGAGCTTCGCTCAGACCGCCAGGACCTTGGTCGTAGAACGCGTAGACGAGCTGGCCGGCCGTCTGCGACTCCAGGGTGACCTGGTCTTGGCTCTCGGGCTCGACGAACACCACGGCACGTCGGGTGGTGGCGTAGTAGACGTTGACGTCGGGGACCCGGGCCTCGGTCGCCTCTTCGCGGAGCGACCGACCGCTGCGCAGTGGCGGCGTCGCTTCAAGGACGGTGCGCAGGGTGAGCAGGGCATCGACCTGCTGCGGCCCGAGACCGAGCGTGATGAGCGAGTCGAGGTCTGCGCCGATCTCGGCGCGGGCCTTGTTCTCCACGGCCAAGCGCGTGAGGTCGACAACGACACCCGTGGGCGCGAGCTGGCGCTGTGCCTTTTGAACGGCGCGACCTTCGGGGGTGCGGGCGGTGGGATCGGTGGTGGAGCCATCGCAGGTCGGGGCTGCGGCACATAGCGCAGTGGCGACAGCGAGGGCGCGGCCGCAGCGGCGAAGCACGGCGGGGCGGACCCCAAGGGCGGACAAGCGGACCATCGACGGCGGATGTTGGCACACCTGTCGCGAGGGCACCGCCGATCTTCGTGCGGCTCGGCTGAGCGGTATTTACGACGGGTTTACGCCGATGTCGTTGGGGAACGTGGCTCGATCCGCCACGATGCCCTTGGGAAGTCCACCACCATGAGAGCTATCGCAATCATCGCCGCCCTCGGTATCGCAGGAGGGGCCCTGTACCTGCTCGTTGGATCGGACGAGCCCGAGGGGGACAGCACCGAGGAGGTCGAGTCCAAGCGAGCGGAGCGCTCGCGCAACGGAGGTGGCTCGGCGCGTCGTGGCCGCTCGGGTGACGCCGATCGTTCCGCTCCCGAGGCACCGCTCGAGGTTCGGGTGGAGCGGCTCGAAAAAGAAGTGGCGATGTTGCGTCGGGCGCTGGCGATTCGCGGCAAGGTTGCGATGGGCGGGCGCAGCGATGACGACGGTGAGTCGCCCACGTTCGCGGCCGAAGATCCCGTGCTCGAAGATGCGGTGCGCGATATCTACGAAGAGGAGCGTGAGCGTGAGCGCGAAGAAGAGCGCGAGCGTCGAAGCGAGCGGTTTGAGGAGTTCCGCAAGGCGGCGCTCGACGACCTCGTGCAGGTCGCCAGCCTCGACAACACGCAGCGCGAGGGCGTCGAGAACCTATGGTCCTCCGAGGCCGAGCGCATGCTGCCGCTGATCGACGCGATGCGCTCGGGCGATCGGGGCTTTGCCGAGGTCCGTGACGAGATCCGAGGCCTTCGCGAGGAGACGGACAACGCCGCCAAGGCGATGCTCTCCGACAGTCAGTACGAGAGCTATCTCGAGTCGCGTCCGCGCGGCCCGGGTGGCCCACGCGGACGACGTGGCCGAGGCTCCGATAACAACCCACGGCCGCCTCGCTAGTCGAGGCTAGACGCTCTATCGCTAGCTGCCGAGCGCTCGCGCTGGCGTATGGGCGTCGAGCATCCGCCGCACCGCGATGCTCAGATCGCGGGGCGCGAACGGCTTGTTGAGCACCTCGTTGGGCACGTCCCGCAGGAACCTCTGGGCGCCCTCTGTGAACGCGCCGCCGGTCATGAAGATGACGCGTGTCGCAAGCTCAGGCGCGTGCTCTTGGAGGTGCCGATAGACATCTTCGCCGCTGACGATCGGCATCAGAAGGTCACAGACGATCACATCGAAGTCCGTCGCCCCGCACAGATCGAGCGCGTGCGCGGGGTCTTCGGTGAAGGTCACATCGTGCTCGCGAAGGGCCCGACACAGGCTCTTGCCCAGCAGCGGCTCGTCGTCGATGATGAGCACGCGGGCCTTGCCCTCGGTCACGGGGACGATCGGATGCGGGGAGCTTATGAGGGTGGGCTTCGCGGGGGTACCCGTCGCGTTGGCGCTCTTGGCCGTAGTGTTCTTGGCCGCCGTGCTCCTGGTCGGCAGCGCGGCAGCTCGGCTGGCGCGCTCCGCCACGGGCAGGCGCACGGTGAACGTCGCCCCCTCGCCAACGCGGCTGTCGACCTCAATGCTGCCACCGAGGCTGTCGACGATGCTGCGCGCGATGGATAGACCGAGCCCGCGGCTGCCTTTGGACTCGTCGACCGTCGTGTAGAACGGATCGAATACATGCGGCAGCTCGCTCGAGGTGATCCCGCGGCCGCTGTCGCGAACGGTGACCTCGACCATATCTCCCGCCTGGCGCGTTCGAAGCACGATGCGATGGCGCTCGCGCTCGCCTTTGGGAATGGCCTCGACCGCATTGCCGAGCAGGTTCAGGAACACCTGGCCCAGTCGCCCCGCAGCGCCCACGACCGTGGGCACATGGCCGTAGTCTCGAACGAGTCGGGCCCGAGCTTCGATCGGGCGGCTCGCGACGCGGCAAGCCAGATCGAGCGCCGTGTGGATATCGGCGCTTCCCGTGCGGTCATCCTCGCGAGACAGTGTCTTGAGGTCGCGAACGATCGACATCACCCGACGACCGCCCTGGACCGCGTCGTCGAGCGTGCTCCGCAGCCCCGCCCAGGCGGGATCTCCCGGTCGCACGCGGGTCTCGTCGAGCAGCTCCTCCTGAGCCATCCGCAGGTTCGTCATCATCCACGACAGCGGGTTGTCGATCTCGCGAGCGATCCCCGACGACAGCGTACCCATGGCGACTGCGCGGTGGGCCATCGACAGCTGGAGGGTGGCCTGACGCTGCTCGGTCACATTGCGCACGGCCACGTACTGCACGGGTCCGCGCGCGGTGTTCTGGACCCGCGAGACAAGCTCCACATGGAACACCTCGCCGTCGGGCCGCGTGCCCGTGGCGGTCTCCGCCGCGTCGTCGGTGTCGTCGGTGTCATCGATGGTGAGCACCGCGGACAGTGCTCGGCCCAGCACCGCGGACCGCTCTCGGCCGCATAGCTCGACGAAGCCCTGGTTGAGATCGATGATCTGATCGTCCTTGATGACGACGAGCCCCTCAAAGGTTGCCTCGAGCAGCTCGCGATAGTTGGCCTCGCTCTTGGCCAGCTCATCGAGGCGTCCCCGCTCGATCGCCTCGCGAAGCCCCACGCTCATCGCCAGCACAAAGCCAAGGGCGACAAAGAAGCTCGCCACGACGGCCGTTTCGTGGCCGGTAAAGGGCGAGGAACTCCACAGCGGGGCGGTGAGCCACCAGGCGAGCGTCAACGCCACCATCAACCCGCAGTCACGCTTGCGGAGCATCATGCCGGCCAGGGCAATCGCGAGACCGACGTACAGAACGGTGTAGATGCGATGGTGGATCGCCACGTCCATCGCGGCGGTGAGCGACATGCTCGTGGCGGCAAGCCAGACTCCCGCCCGCCAGTGACGCGTACGGGCCAAGGCGTAGGCGCCCGTCAGTCCGCCGAGCGGAACGAGGAGGACCCAGATCGGTAGATCGGGCTCGCCGCCGCTCACCGCGAACAGAGCCGCGACCACGACCGCCATGAGGGGGAAGCCGAGGAGCACGACCGAGGCGAGCAGGCGCGCCCGCCACCTCACGGTGCGGTCGGTCAGCGCAGGGGATGGCTCGGTCCATCGTCGCCATGCGGCGACAACCGACATCCACCCCTGTTCAACCACCATTGGATTGATTGCACCACGGACGGGGCCGAAGAAACAACCACGCAATCGCCAAATTCGCGATCGCACCGCTTGTCAGGCGGCAACTGCGGCGCGAAATGTGACACCAGCAATAGCCACAAAAGGGAGACGCACCGACGCGCGCCCCCAAAGTAGCGCGCCGATGCGTCCAGAGTTCCCGCACGGATGCGGGGCGATTCGCCGAAGGCATTGCCACGAAGTGTTGGCGAAAAAATGCACCTAGTGCAGATGCGTCCGGGCTCCCAAGTCCGCTGCGGCGGAAATTCCGAGCGCGGATTGCCCCTTGCTTGGGTCAGGACGCATCGAGACAGGACCCCCGAACCGTCTCAGTGCTGCGCAACAACTCGTCTCAGCCGGCTCTACCTCCTGCGTGTCGGTCGTCGGTTGGGCATGTGGCGCATCTCGTCCCCCCATCCCTGTGCCGCGTGTGTTGCGACGATGTGCCAACCCAGTCCGACATCGCGTAATGATTACGCCGACAGGAAGCTCATTGCAAGAAATACTTGGCATCTATCATACAAAATGATCCCTGAGTGATCGATTGCCCTAGTTCCCTCTGCGAGATCTGCGGAAATCGAGCCGACGAATCTCGCCCACATATCGGACACTATGGGGCGATGAAGGTCGCGTTGGTCACGGGAGGGAACTCGGGCATCGGCAAGCACACCGCCATCGGTCTGCTGCGGGAGGGCTACTGGGTGTCGTTCACATCTCGCGATCAGGCGCGCGGCGACGCGGCGCTCGAGGAGATCAAGCGCGAGTCCAAGAGCGACCAGGTCGAGTGTCTGCGGCTCGACCTGTCGAGCTTCGCGTCGATCCATCAGTGCGCCGACGAGATGATGGCGCGACATGAGCGGCTCGATCTGCTCGTGAACAACGCGGGTCTGGTCCTGTCCGATCGCCGCGAGACCGCCGAGGGTTTTGAGATGACCTTCGGCGTCAACCATATCGGGCACTTCCTGCTCACCAAGCTGTTGCTCGGTCGTCTGCGATCGTCGTCGCCTTCGCGTGTGGTCAACCTTGCCTCCGACGCCCACAAGGGCGCGCGCCAGGGTCTCGACTTCGATGACCTACAGAGCACCAAGAGCTACTCGGGCATGGGTGTCTACTGTCGCTCGAAGCTCGCGAACATCTACTTCACACGGGAGCTGGCGCGGCGTTTCGAGGAAGAGGGGGTGACCTCGTACGCCGTGCACCCAGGCGTGGTGGCCAGTGGTTTTGCGCGCGACGGCGACACCAACGGATTCATGGGTGCGCTGGTCGGTCTGGCGCGACCGTTCTTGCTGACCGAAGAAAAAGGCGCACGCACCTCGCTGCACGTCGCGACGACGGCCGCTTCATCGCTCAAAAATGGCGGCTACTACGCCAAGTCGCGGCCCGCGAAGATCGCCTCGGTCGCACGGGATGACGAGGCCGCCAGGCGCCTGTGGGATGTCAGCGAGCGCTTGATCGCCCACGCCGAGGCCGACCGAGATACCCGCGTCGACGACCCCACGTGATCCCTCTGGGGTTTCGTGCCACCCTGCGCCGCATGTCGGTGACCTCGGCGTTTCAACGTCTCGTGCCATCCCTCGATGGCCCGACGAATCTCATCCGCAAATTCTACGACAAGGTGGAGGGCCTCCCTGGCGGCAAGAAGCTCTTCAGTCGCGCCGTGGGCCGCATGGCGCCCTACACGGGCTCCGTTGAGGCCAACGTGGTGGAGCTGCGGGTCGGCTATGCGCGTGTCGAGCTTCCCGACCAACGCAAGGTACGAAACCACCTCCGCTCGATCCATGCCGTCGCCTTGGTGAACCTCGCCGAGCTCACGGGCAACCTGGCGCTCAGCTACTCGCTCCCCGACGACGCTCGCTTCATCGTCGCGGGTCTGTCGATCGACTACATCAAGAAGGCGCGCGGCACGATCACAGGCGTCAGCGAGTCTCCCGTGCCCTCGACGAGCGAGCGCTGCGAGTACGATGTGCCTGTCGTGATGAGTGATGCCGACGGCCAGGTGGTGGCCCGCGCCACGCTCAAGTCCTTGGTCGGCCCCAAGCGTCGCGCCTAGTCGCGCGGGTTCAGGTTTGCACATGGACACCCAACAATGGTTGCCACTGCTCCTGGCGTTGGCCGATCGCGCCGACGAGATTTCGCTCGGGTACTTTCGCTCGAGCGACCTCCCCGTTGAGCGCAAGCCCGACCGCAGCCTCGTGACCAAGGCCGACCTCGAGGTCGAGACGGCGGTGCGCGAGATGGTCGCCGCGCGCCATCCCGAGATGAGCGTGTTTGGCGAGGAACACGGCGAAGACAAGCGCAGCGGAGGCGCGCGCCTCATCGTCGACCCGATCGACGCTACCGCCAACTTCGCTCGCGGTCTGCCGATCTACGCCACCTTGCTCGCCATCGAGCTCGAGGGTGAGGTCGTCGCCGGCCTCGTCAGTGCGCCCGCGCTCCATCAGCGCTGGCACGCGACGCGTGGGCACGGGGCGTACTGCGGTACACGAAGGCTCGCCGTCTCCAAGGTCAGCGCCCTGGAGGACGCCCAGATCTTTCACAGCAGCCTCGCGGGAGCGGAGGCGGTGCCGAACACCGCCAAGATCCCCGCGCTCCTCGCCAAGAGCTGGCGGCAGCGCGGCCTGGGCGACTTCTACCAGCACATGCTCGTCGCCGAGGGCTGCGGCGAGATCGCTCTCGATCCCATCGTCATGCCCTGGGACATCGCCCCCATTCAGATCATCGTCGAAGAAGCGGGCGGCAAGGCGACCACCGTGGCCGGCGAGCGCTCGATCTACACGGGCAGTCTCGTCAGCACCAACGGCCTGCTGCACGCAACGGCGCTAGCCGCTTTCGAATAGCGTTAGCCGAGTGTTCGAACAGACAAGAGCGCCGAGGAATCCTCGGCGCTCTTGCTGCGCCCCCGGCTTGGAGTCCGGGAAACAAGTTGAATCATCGGTTTCTGGCGTTGGTGCCGTGGCGGCGAACCGCTCACAAGTCTCATGCGGAGTTGAACCACCTGTGCAGAATAGCCAAAGCTAACCTACAGCCTCCCCTGGCAGGCCAGAACATTGCCTGCCGCTACGGCTACCCTGAGAGTGTCGACTTTGGAATGGGCGCTCATGTTGGCGCGATCGGGTGAGGTTCAAGGAGGACTCCTTCGTTGTTGGGAGAGACTGTGGAACTCTCCTGGGATAGCTTGGCTCGCGCTCCCCCGCAACGCGAAACCCAAAGCAATATGAACAATTTAGCCGGACTGATTGCCCGGCCAAATGAGGTGTGGTCCCTTATCGGGCCTCCACGCGAATAGTTGAAATTCTCTACGCCGCGCGCTCATGTATTGCTGCGGCGAACTGTCGGACGACTTCACCTGCGGGGATCACTGCATCAATTCCATCCACACTGCGGCCAGCCTGGAAGAAGTCTTTGTAGTTCATGCCCTTGAGAGATGCGCGCTTGAGCTGCCACAGTGACTGCACCGTGTAGAACATCCGCATGTAGTGCTTGAGCTTGGGGTGACGGAGCATTCGCTTGGCGATGGGGCCGGCCTTTGTGCCGACCTTGTCGACATACTCGGTGCGGATCACGGCGACGGGTACGCCCGAGATCTTCTCCGTGAGCACGATGTCGTCGGCCTTGGCGCTGACGATCGCGGACTTGTAGTCGTTGTGTGCCTTGCACTCGGTGGTGGCGATAAATCGAGTGCCGAGCTGGACGCCCGCGTAGCCCATGTCGAGCGCGCTGGCGAACGCGGCGGGGTCGCCGATGCCACCCGCGCACACGAGTGGCACTCCGAGACTTCGAAGCTCATCGTGGAGGGGGCGGGGATCGGTCTCGCCTGCGTGGCCGCCCGCGCGGCGATTGACGCAGATCAGACCATCGACGCCCGAGTCGATCGCCTTTTGTGCCCACGTGCGGTTCGTGACGTCGTGGTAGACGACACCGCCGACGGCATGCACTTTCTTGACGACCCAGTCGGGGTTGCCGAGCGCGGTGACGAAGAATCGCACCCCCTCCTCGAGCGCGATGTCGATCCACTTGCGCATGCGGTCGAGGTAGACCTTGGCGGACTTTTCGACGATCGCGTTGAAGCCGATCGGCTTGTCGGTGAGGCGCCGAATGAGGCGGATGCCTTCGCGCAGCTCGTGGCCATGCACGTAGCTCATGGAGATCGGTTGAATGATCCCCATGCCACCCGCTTCGGAGACGGCGGCGATAAGCTCGGGGTTGGAGCAGGGGTACATCGCGCCGCAGATGAGCGGCACTTCGATGCCCGCGTGTCGGGTAAGAGCGGTCTCGTAGGTCATAGCGTGTTCCGTGGTGCTACTTCCACTCGCCTTCAACACTCGGCTCGGGCTTCGTGGCCATTCGCCCCGCCGTGCCAATGATGATGAGGGCGAGGCCGCCGAAGCTCAGATAGCGCGGGGCCTCGGGTGGAAGGTTGGCGTCGATCACCTCGGGTCGATCGGCAAGCCGTGGCAGGGCGAATCCCGCAATTCCAGCGAGGACCCCCAGATACAATACGAACTTGAACAACCCGTACATGGCGCGGACGCATGCTGTCATGCGGCCTGCGGGGTCGCAACTGCGTGCGAGCTTCCCTTGCGCGTGCCTCGTGGGGCCTCGCGCGAGTAACGCCCAAGTTCTAGTCTTGCTGATTTAGGCTGCAGGCGCCGTCCGATTGCGCGTTCGCGGGTAGCTCGCCGCGCGTGGCTGGTTTATTGTCGATCCTCAATGGATTGTCGATTTTCGCGGGGGCTTATCGTAGGGACACTGGCAAGCATCGCGATGTTGGGCGCGGGATGTAGCACCGAACCCGACGTGCTCTTCCCTTTCGGTGAGACGATCGCGAGCACGACGGACCCTGGGATCACCACCGTCGGCGGGACGTTCGACCCGACCAACCCCACTGAGTCGGGGCAGGGGTCGGGGCAAGCCAGCGGCGACACGACGGCGGGCATGGTCGACACGACCGCGGGCGAGGGCAGCACCACAAGCACCACGGATGCACCCGGCAGCACGGGCCCCGAGGTCACCAGCTCGACGACCGATGAGCCGGGCACCACCGAAGGCTCGACGACCGACGAGCCCGGCACGACGTCCACAGGAATGATGGGTGGCTCCACGTCTACGGGGATGGGAGGTGGTTCGACCTCCACGGGGATGGGGGGTGGATCAACCTCCACGGGGATGGGCGGCTCGACCTCGACGGGCATGGTCTGCAACGACGTGCCTGGCAACTACGAGGACTGCTTGGACGACGCGGCGGTTGTCGACACCACACCGTGCGCGGCCCCTGGTGCGGCGACCTGCCTCACCGCGGGAGGCCCACCCGCCACCGTCGGGGTCTGCTCCATCGGCGGTTGTCTCGATGACTGCGACTGCCCCGAAGCCCCACCGACGGGCACCGCCCCCGTGACCTGCTCCGATGTCACGGGCGATCCCGCGAACCTGTTCTGCAACCTCGATTGCAGCGCGGGCGACACTTGTCCGACCGACATGGTCTGCTTCGGCGGCTTCATCTGCCTATGGCCGAACGCTGGCGCCGAGGGTGAGCCCTACGGAGATTGCTTCAACAACCCGACCGACATCTGCGGTGTTGAGGGTATCTGCCTCAACGACGATGTCGCCGCGCCCACGATCGGCGTGTGCACAACCGATTGCCCGGGTGGTGTCGGCGACTGCCCACCGTCGCCAGGGGGTACCGCGCCCGTGGCGTGTGCCGACCTGACCGGCGACGGCGCCAGCGAGTGCTTCCTCGATTGCTTTCTGGGCGTCTGTCCTGTGGGGATGACCTGCTTCGCTGACATCTGCGTCTGGGACTGACGTCGCTAGCTCGCCTGGCTCACCACATCGAGCAGGGCCTCGCCATAGCGCTCGAGCTTGGCGGGGCCGATGCCATGCGCCTGCGATAGCTCATCGAGATTGTGCGGACGAAGTACCGCGATCTCCCGAAGTGTGCGATCGCTAGCAACGACATAAGGCGGCACGCCATCCTCCCGCGCACGCTCGAACCGATACTCGCGAAGAGCCGCAAACAGCCCCTCGGCTTCGGGATCGAGCTCGACGACTACGGTCTTCTTGCTGGTGCCGTCGGCCCTTGTGCGGCTCCCCGACTTCTTCGGGGCGTCCCGTGGCAGCAAGATCCGCGCGGGCTGCTTGCCCTGCATTACACGCTGGCCCGCCCCCGTGAGCACCAAGACGGGATGGTCTTGGCCATGAAAGTCGACCCAGCCCGCGGTGACGCATCGACGCAGCAATCGGATCAGCCACTGTTCGCTGCGGTCGGAGAGCACGCCAAACGTACGCAGTTGATTGAGTCCACTGCGGACGAGTCGTGGGTCATCGACACCCCGCAGGAGCTTTACCGCGGCATGCATACCGTATCGCAGATGCACCCGCGCCACGCCCGACAATGCCTTGCGCACGATGAGGGTGACTTCTTCGGGGTCTTCGCTGTCCTCGTCATCGAGTGAGGCACAGACATCGCAGCGGCCACAGCCCGACAGTGCTTCTTCGTCGTCGCCGAAGTAGCGCAAGATCGCGTCGTGGCGGCAGCTTCCGCCCTCGGCCCAGCGCATCAGCTCCAGGAACATGCCCCACTTGTGCTCGACAACGGAGGGGTCGGGTCGCACTCCGTCCAGGTCGCGCTCGAGCAGGCGCCTGCGCAAGGCCATGTCTTGCGTGCTCACCATCATCAGGCCGTGCGCATCTTCGCCGTCGCGGCCCGCACGGCCGACCTCTTGGTAGTAGGCCTCGATCGATCCGGGCGGAGCGAGGTGCACCACGGCCCGTACGTCGCCGCGATCGATGCCCATGCCAAACGCATTGGTGGCGACGACCACATCGAGGCGATTGGTCATGAAGGCACGCTGCACCTTGTCGCGCTTGGTGCCGAGCAATCCCGCGTGGTAGGCCGCCGACCTCCAGCCAAGGTCACTCAGGCGCTTGGCCTCCTGCTCGCAGGTCTTGCGTGTGGGGGCGTAGACGATAGCCGTGCCCGTGGCGAGGCCGCCGGGGGTGCCGAGGGCTTCGGTGAGCATGGCATCGACCAACGGGGCGCGCTCGCGTGGGGCGGAGATCTCTTCGACACGCAGGCCGAGGTTCGGGCGGGCAAAGCCGCGGACGAGCTGGGGGGTGTCGGGCGGAAGGCCGAGGCGGGCGAGGATCTCGTCGCGCACCACGGGCGTGGCGGTGGCCGTGCAGGCCATCACCCGCGGTGGCTTGAGTTCGGCGATGAGCTGGCCGATCTGCAGATACTCGGGCCGAAAATCGTGGCCCCACTCGCTGATGCAGTGGGCCTCGTCGATCGCGATGAGGCTCAGCGGTACGCTCGAGATCAGTCCGCGAAACCCGCCAAAGCCGAGCCGCTCGGGCGAGACATAGACGAGGTCGTAGTCGCCATCGGCTATTTTGGCCATCCGCTTGCGGACCTCGTCGCCCCCGAGCGTGGAGGCCAGGTACGTGGCGGAGATCCCCCGCTGGCCGAGGCTCTGCACCTGGTCGGCCATCAACGCGATGAGCGGCGAGATGATGAGCGCGACCCCGGGCAAGAGCGTGGCGGGGAGCTGATACGTCAGGCTCTTGCCACCACCCGTGGGAGCGACGAGCAGGATGTGCCCCACCGACAACAGCTGCTCCACCGCGTCGCGTTGACCGGGGCGGAATTGCTCGTAGCCAAGGCGCTTGAGGCCGGCTTCGAGGTCGACGGGGACCGATTCGGGCACGACGGTTGCGAACACTACCCGACTGCATCGGCCATGCCCGCGGTCGGTTGCACGCTGCGGGCAAAAAAAATGGGGTCAGGTGTTCACGGAGCCTCGGCCAGCCCGGCTCCTCCCCGATGTTGGCCGAGAGCGCGTACGGCGCGCACAGTGGGGTTCGTTGGGGTGACAAAACCCTCCACGGGCCGCGTTCGGGCTCTTGCCTGCCCTGTCGATCCTGGTATGGTCCGCAGCCCCAACCACGGAGAGGTGTCCGAGTGGTTGAAGGTGCCAGACTCGAAATCTGGTGAGGTTTAACGGCCTCCGTGGGTTCGAATCCCACCCTCTCCGCAACTTTTCTTCCCTGCGAAAGCAGGGGCCGCCCGCGCAAGCGGGCAACCCACGAAAGTGGGCCTCGCTCGCGAACGCGGGCAACCGCCACCCCCTCTGTCGAGGAGACGAGTCCCCCGCACGACGTTGCCGATCCCACCAACCACATGGAGAGGTGTCCGAGTGGCTGAAGGTGCAGCATTGGAAATGCTGTGTAGGGAAACCTACCGCGGGTTCGAATCCCGCCCTCTCCGCCACGTGTGGTGACGAACAGCAACGTCGCGCTGCGTGACCGTCTCCCGAAAGGGGGCGGCTCTCATGCTCCGAGCGACGGCCCCCTCGTGAACCCCGTCAGGACCGGAAGGTAGCAGCGGTAGCGGAGGGGCCGGGTGCTCGGGGCACTTTTTTTGTCAGGCACGCCGACAGGGCGTGCAGCCAGGAGCGGGTGCCCTCGAGCGCGTGCACCAAGGCGGCCATCGACGCGAAGCGATCGACAGGGCGCGCTGCCGTGCCACGGAGCAGGACCTCGCGCTGTCGGCGGCCCACCGTGGCACCTCGACTCGCGAGCGCAGCCGCCAGGGCGGTGCAGAAGTTGTACTGGTCGCCCCAGACGTCGGGGGGATTGCCATGCGGGTTGAGGCCGTCGAAGCCCACCACGCGCACCACCCCGTCGAAGCCCACGATTACCGAATCAAGGCCGCCGTCGCCGTGCACGACCCCGGCTTGATGCGCCGCGTGCAGGGCCAAGCCCACGGTACAAAACGTCTCGACGATCTTCGCGACGCTACGGCGGCCGGGCGGTTGGGTGTTGAGCCATCGTCGCAATCGCATCCCCGTGTATTGCTCGCGGACAACGAACACGCCTTCGCTGCGACGGGTGCGGGTGCGCGGATCGAGGTAGACGCCGACCTCGGAGATCTTGGCGACGTTCGGGTGGTCGACCTTTTGCCAGCCGCGCGCCTGGTGGGCGAGCCGATCACGAGCGCCGCCTTGATCGTCGGCGGTGGGCATCAGGGTGACCGCCACGTCGCGGTCCGCTTCGGGGTCGTAGGCGACCCAGGTGGTCCCCGAGGAACTGGCATCGACCTGTCGGCGCAGGGCATAGCGCCCAAGCGACACGGGCTGCTCCTTGGAGGCCAGCAACGTCTGCTCCGTGTCCGAGAAACCCTTCCCCACGGCCGGACTATAGCTGTCAATCCAGATGTATGTGCGCGTTTTGGAACTTGTTGACGTGTGGAGCCTCAAGGTTTCCCGCACATTTTGTTTCCCCAACTTCACAATGCTCAGCACCGCGCAGCCGACTTCGGAGAGTCCAGCAACGGGTTCCGTGGGCATCGCACCCACCGATCACGTCGCCCCACGTACACTCGCGGGCGACCGATGGCTGCGCCCAGCGATGATCTTGAGCTGCTGGAGGCATGGCGTCAGGGCGATCGTGCGGCGGGCGAGCAGCTCTTTGAGCGTCACTTCGACACCATCGCTCGGTTCTTTCGGAACAAGGTCGATCGGGGGATCGACGATCTCATCCAGCGCACCTTCTTGGCGTGCGTGGAGAGCAAAGATCGGTTTCGAGGTGAGGCCAGCTTTCGCACGTTCTTGTTCGCGGTCGCCCACAACGTGCTCGGCAAGCACTATCGAAGTCAGCGCAGGCACGGCGACAAGATCGACTTTGGCGTGACGTCGGTGCACGATCTGTCGCCGTCGCCGAGTGTTGTGGTGGCCAAGCACCATGAGCATCGAGTGCTGTTGCAGGCCCTGCGGCGGATTCCGATCGAGCACCAGATCGTGCTCGAGCTCTACTACTGGGAGAAGCTCAGCGCGGCGGAGGTTGGCGGTGTGCTCGATGTGCCCGAAGGGACCGCACGCACTCGCATTCGGCGGGCCAAGAAGCTGCTCGAAGAGCAGATGCATCGACTCATCGAGGACAAGGTGTTGCTAGAAAGTACGTTGATCAACCTCGATGCTTGGGCCGCTTCGCTCCGCGACCAGCTCCTCGACGATCCCGCGTAGTGCAGCAACCGCGACGAAGCGCCGCGCCCCGACGTGCTACCGTCCGCCGCCGTGGAGCTCGTGCGGATCAACCGTCGTCTTAGCCGCGCCGTAGATGCCTTGCAGTTCGGCCCGCCCGTCACACACATCTACAACCCGCTGCGCTACGCCAAGGCTCCGCACGAGCGCTACCTCGAGCGGTTTGGCAAGAAGAAGGGTCGGGTGATCTTGCTGGGCATGAACCCGGGCCCCTTTGGCATGGCGCAGACGGGGGTGCCCTTCGGCGAAGTCGGAGCGGTGCGGGACTTCATTCGCATCGACGAGAAGGTCGGGCGCCCGCGCAACGAGCACCCCAAGCGCCGTGTCGAAGGCCTTGCGTGTACCCGCTCCGAGGTCAGTGGTGCGCGGCTGTGGGGATGGGCCAAGGATCGCTATGGGACCGCGCGAAGCTTCTTTGCGCGGTTCTTTATCGCCAACTACTGCCCGCTCGCATTCCTCGAAGAGACCGGTCGTAACCGCACTCCCGACAAGTTGCCGAAGGCCGAGCGAGACCCGCTGTTCGAGGTTTGTGATCGGGCGCTACGCGATACGATCGATGTGCTGGCGCCATCGATCGTGGTGGGCATCGGCGCCTTTGCAACGAAGCGGGCGAAGGCGGTATTCGGGGACTCGGTGCCGATCGGGACCGTGCTGCATCCGAGCCCCGCGAGCCCGCGGGCGAACCAAGGCTGGCAGGCACAGGCGGAGGCTGACCTGGCGGGGTTGGGGATCGAGTAGACGATCCTGCCGCTCAGTCGCCAAAGACGTCGTCGATACTCTGCGCCTGGACCGCTCGCAGCAGCCACGCGTTGAGCTGGTCGGAGTCCGTGCACGCGGCGATCTTCGCGTGGTCGTTTTGGGAGAGCGCGACCGATCGCGAGTCGAGCACCACCAGCAGTGCCTTCGCGAGCCCCTGGGCGACGCCTTCTTCGCGGCCCTGGGAGACATAGCGTTTGGCGAAGTCGCTGATGTAAACGTCGGTCCTTACTCCCATGTTGTTCTCCAGTGCTTTGCGGGCGGCTTCGCTGAGAAAAGCCATGATGAGGTCTGCGTAGAGAGTAGCGCGAACGACATCCGTCGTCGCGAGGTTACGGGTGGCGACGAGGGCTGTCTGACCCAGATGCTCAGCGCCGCGGGCGCGACCGTGGGTGATCACGGCCAGCACGCCCAGGTCGGGATGGTCGCGTGCGACGTCCGGGTCCAATGTGCGCGGGATCTGGGCCGGGCCAATGACCAGAGGATCGAGAACCATGCGTTCGCGGCCGAGGTTGATCCGCTCCGCACACCATCGGGCCGTGGCCGCATTGTCTGTGAAGACGATGAGCGTCGCCGGGCATCCCAGGCGGGCGCGGACACCCGCCACGTAGACCGGCCAGGCCTTGCGCTTGTCGGGATCGGGGCGGAGCTGTACTTCGACGATGAACGCTTCCCGATCACCGTGCGTATTTCGGACGACGATTGTTCCATCTGCCGTGTACTCTGGATATTGAACCTCCCGCACGGTTTCGGGCGCGGGCAGGAACTCAACGTCACTCGGGATCTCGAGGCCCAGAGTCTCGCGCACAAGCAATGCGAGCAGCTGCGGGCTCTCGGTGAGCAGCTTGGTGATGCTTTGGTGTTTGCGAGACGGCATGCGACGACACCCCGACGTATCAAGAGCACCTTCGTCCGTCGACGGGTCGATTGGGCCAAAGTGTCGAATTCTTGGCGAAAGCCGTTGCGACAGTGGAACAGTTTCGACCTGGTCGAAACTGTTCCACTCCAACTACACGTCGTTGGTTCTACCCGCGGACTGCGGACGCGCAGCGGAAGCCGATCCCATGGGTGTGGGCGCTCTCTGCTTGCGGAAACCGGAGCGCAGGGTCGGCGTGGTCGGCGAGGAAGCTGTTGAAGGCGCCGCCTCGGATCACGCGTCGCGGAACGCCGTCGTCGTGGGGCTTGGCGTCGGAGCCCGGATAGGGGAGATAGGCATCGCCCGTCCACTCGAAGACGTTGCCCGCGATGTCGTCGAGGCCCCAGTGGGTTCGGCCTTTGGCGAAGCTGCCTACGGGCGCGGTCGCGGGGAAGCCATCGGAGGTGGGGTAGAGGAGGGCCGACAGCTCGTCGAGGCCCTCGGCGACGCGCCATTGTTGGCACTCCTCGCCGCAGCCGTTCATGTGTTCGGCGGTGGGGGGATCGTCGCCCCATGGGAACACTCGGCCATCGGAGCCACGGGCGGCAAGCTCCCACTCGGCCTCACTTGGGAGTCGTGCATCACGCCATTGACAATAGGCATCGGCCTGCTGCCAAGTGACACAATTGATCGGATGAGTGCCACGGTCGTCGTAGCTCTCGTTGCACAGCTTGTTCCACGATTCACTGTCTTCGGAACCAGGCCACTCACTCTTGCGAAAGGCACGCTTGCACTCGCCCGCCAGCGAACACTCTCGATATTGATCGACGGTGACTTCGTGCAGATCGATACAATACGGGCCGACCTCGACTTGGTGTGCAGGACGAGCGGGGCCGAGGACGGGGGCGTCGCGGTCGGTTCCCATGAAGAACTTGCCGCCTTCGATCTGCGCCATGCCCGTGGCACACGGAGGTGGCGGTGGCGGAGGCGCGGCTGGAGGCGGTGTATCGTTCTCGACGCCGCCGACTTGGGCCACTTCGGACCTCTGTTCGTCTGGTTGTGCGGGCGTATCGGCGGCTCCGTTCGCGACCTTCCGATCCGCAGGGGCTTCGTCGCCGATTCCACCGAGCATGAAGCCGATGGTGCCCGCCACCACCGCAAACGCGACGATACCGACCGCCCCGACCATCCAGGGACGGCTCGAAGAGGAAGCTGGCGGCGGCGGGGCAGTCGTGGGGTGCGAGGCGATCGTTACCGCGTCGGTCGTGCTGGGTCGGGGCGGTGGCGCCTCCAGCACCGTTCCAAATTCGGGTGGCGGTGGAACGGCCTGTACTGGAACGTCCTGTTGTTCACCACTCGCGGGGTCGCGACTCACCATTGCTTCAATACTATACGGCCCTCAGCGTAAGGGGTTACCGCAGAGCGCCCCATAGTTGCCCGACAACACGGCACACACTGACTCGCTACAGCCCGGCCAAAGACGGGACGGACTCTACGGTTTTGCCGTACACCCACCATGGGCGGGATCGATGCGGGCGTTTTCCGTCCGTCGAACAATGTTGATTGTCGCGGCTAGAGCGGTGATCGGTTGATTGCGCGGCCCGAGGTGCGTCTTGGCGGCTTCGTGGCAAGGCGAGAGGCCGAGATTGCATCGGGCATGCGACGAGTGCCGAACAACGCGGCCATGAACTCGCCCAGATGTGCATCGGGGCGTGCAATCAAGCCAATCACCGCTCTAGTACGACTTGGTCACTACGCTCTGGAACGCCCCTGAAGGCCGTTTTCGAGATCCGCGGCCGATCGGATTCCGCCGAATTCCATCGCGTACGGGGGAAAATGCTCCCCGACAGTAGCGTAGTGACCAAGTCGTACTAGTTGCCGCTCGAGTCGCTCTTGCTCTGCAGCACTTTGGCGCGGAGCGAGCGGGCCCAGCTGTCAAGGTTGGTCACCGTGCTGTGGAGGTCGTCGGTCTCGGCAAGCTCGGTGAGCTGTTCTTCGAGGAGCTGCTTGGCGCGACGGATCCGGCCTCGCACGGTGCCCTCGGGTATCTCCAAGACCTCGGCGAGGTCCTTGGCCGTCATCGCTTCCCAGTAATAAAGCTCGAGAACGATCTGATGGTCGAGCGGGATCCGTCGCAGCGCCTGCAGGATGAGCAGCTGCTCTTTGCGTTGGGCGATGAGCGTCGTCGGTGACAGGCCCAGGTCGAAGACCGAGGTCACGCCGAAGTCGAAGCGCTCACCCTCGCGTCGCCGCTTGCGCAGGTGCGACCGCAACACGTTGTGCGCGACGCCAAACAGGTAGGTCCGAAAGCTCGACTGCCCGCGGAATCGCTCTTTGCCTTCGACGCAGGCGATGAAGGTGTGCTGCACGAGGTCGTCGACGTCGTGTTGAACCTTGTTGGCGAAGAAACGGCAGATACTGTCGAAATGGCGCTCGAACAGCTCGCTGCCCGCCTTTCGATCGCCCGTTTTCCAGGCCTCGAGTAGCTCGAGGTCGGTGCTCACGCCGCCAGGGTACCACCGCCGACGAAACCCTGTCGGACAACCGCGTAGCCGCGTACGAGGGCGGAATTTGCAGGCGTGGGTCGTCGCGGCAATGATCAGGGCGCCGTCATGACCGATTCCCCTCCACCCGACGAGGTGTCCGAGCCAGAGCGCTCGTCGCCCGCTGGCGAGGATTCTCGGGAGCACGGCGGCTCGGCGCCTGGGGATGGCGCAGGCACGTCGGATTCCACGGGCGATAACGGGGAGCGGTCGGAGGGCTCGGATGCCGACGGGGAGCACTCGCAGCCTGCGCCGCCCGACGGAGAAGGGGCGCAGCTTGGCCCGGCCCCTGAGGTCGCGGGCTCGGAGCGGCTACGCGCGGCCCTGCGTGCACGGCTCTTTGGCGGTGACGATGACGGCGGCTCCGCGGGCACGCCGCTGCCGAGCGAGCGCGACCGCGATCGGGCCGCGCAGTCGGGGGTGATCTCGGGGCTCGACGTCGACGACAGCGATGGCGCCTATCGGGTGCCCGGCCAAGAGCCCGAGCTCGCCGATCGCGTGGGTCGCTTTCGGGTCCTCGATCGCCTCGGTCGCGGTGGCATGGGCGTAGTCTTCAGCGCGTACGATCCCGAGCTCGATCGCAAGGTGGCGATCAAGCTGCTGCGGCCCGATGTGCGGCAAGGCCTCGCCCAACGCGATGCGCACGCCCGCCTCCTGCGTGAGGCGCAGGCAATGGCGAGGCTGTCCGATCCCAATGTGATCGTGGTGCACGAAGTCGGCACCGTCGGCGACCGCGTATTTGTGGCGATGGAGTTCATCGACGGGGCCGATCTCGGGCATTGGCTTCGCGAGAAACGACGGGGATGGCGTGAGGTCCTCGATGTGTTCATCAAAGCCGGTTCGGGCCTGGCGGCCGCGCATCGCGCCGAACTGGTGCATCGAGATTTCAAGCCGGACAACGTGCTGCTCGGTCACGATGGCCAGGTGCGAGTCGTCGACTTTGGCCTTGCGCGCTCGATGGCCGATGAAGACAAGCCCACGCAATCGATACGGCAGTCGATCGTCGAGCGGCCCGATCTCGACAGCCTGGCGACGCCGCTCACCCGCACGGGCGCGGTGATGGGCACGCCCGCGTACATGTCTCCTGAGCAGTACCAGGGCAATCCTGCGGACGCCCGCTCCGATCAGTTCTCCTATTGTGTTGCACTGTATGAGGCGCTCTATGGCGTACGCCCATTCAAGGGGACGTCGCTGTCGACCTTGGCCGACAACGTGGTGGAGGGCCACATTCGCGAGACGCCCACGGAGGCCCGTGTCCCCAAGCGGCTGCTCGGAGTGCTGCGCCGCGGGCTCTCGGTCGATCCCTCCGATCGCTACGCCTCGATCGAGGAACTTCTTGTGGAGCTTCGTCGCGATCCCGCACGCCGTTGGCGGAGGGGGGCGGTCGTGCTGGGTGTCGGCGCGCTCGCGAGCGCAGGCACGTGGTTTGCGACGGCCGGGAGCGATGTCGGCGATGCGTGCTCGGACGTCAACGCCCAGCTCGAGGGGGTGTGGGATGACGACGCGCGGGCGGAGGTCACCGCGGCGATCGAGGGCACGCAGATGGACTATGCGCCTCGTGTCGCCTCGACGACCGTGGGCTTGCTCGATGACTACACGCAAGCGTGGGTGAGCATGGCCGAGGATGCGTGTGGTGCTGCGCTGGTGGCCCAAGGAGACGACGGTGAGCATGTGCGGCGGCGACAGTGTCTCGACCTCCGCTTGGCCGAAGTGGGAGCGCTGGTGGAGGCGCTTCGGGAGCCCGACGTCGGCATGGCCGAGGCGGCCGTCAAAGCGACCGCGAGCCTCACCACGGGGCTGTCGGCGTGCACCGACCCCCACCGCCTGGCGGCCTACGATGTGGTGGAAGATCCCGAGGCTCGGGAGCGCCTCGCCCACGCCCACGCCAAGCTCGCGAAGGCCAAAGCCCAAGGGGCCCTCGCCCACTACGACGAAGCGGTCGCGCTCTCGACCGAAGTTGTCGAGCAAGCTCGTGCCGCGTATGCGGGGCCACTGGAGGCGCTTGGCTTGCGAACCCGCGGTGCGTATCGCGAGCGCACGGGGGATACCGAGGGCGCCGAGCAGGACCTGCGCGCCGCGATCGCGCTGGCCGAGCGCCTGGGCGACCCGGGTACGCGCGCACAGGCGTTGATCGCCCTCATCTATGTGCTCGCCCAAGATCGTTCGCGATACGACGAAGCGATACGCCTGGGCGAGCAGGCCCGCGCGGTGCTCGAGTACATCGACGCCGATCCCCTTCTGCATGCCGACCTCGACAGCATGCTCGGGGTTGCGGAGCGGGTCGGTGGCGACAGGGAGCGATCGCTCGAGCTGCATCAGCGCAGTCATGAGCGTCGGCTGAAGGTGCTCGGCGTCGATCACCCCGACAGCGGTCGGTCGATGCTCAACATCGGGATCGCGATGGGAGCGTCGTCCGAGCACTACTCGCAGGCCGAGCAGTACCTGCGCCAGGCGATGGCGAGTCTCGAGCAGAGCCTCGGCCCGCACCACCCGCTCATCGGGACGGCCAATACGAACCTCGGCAATTGTCTCGCGCGGCAAGAGCGATTCGAGGAGGCCCTCGTGTTCCAGCGGAGGGCGCTGACGATCTTCGAGCGGGCATTTGGTCCCGATCACGTCGCGGCGCTGCGGGTCGTGTTCAATGTCGCGAAGATCACCCAAGACACGGGACATCACGCCGAGGCGGCCGCGCTGTTTCGGCGTGGCTTGGTGGCGCGGGAGCGCGAGCTCGAGCCCGACGATGGTCGACTTGTGGGTTGGCTTAGTCACCTCGCTCGCAGCGAGCTTGAGCTTGGCAACCTTGAAGAAGCGGCGACGCTGCTCGAGCGCTCGGTGGAGCTGCGCAAGCGCGGCGAAGGGCCCATCCTCGCGCGGGCTCGCGATGAGGTCCGCCTCGCCCGCGCGCTCGTCGACCAACAGCCGGCCCGCGCTCGTGTGGCGGCACGGTCGGCGCTCGAGATCTTCGACGCGGAGATCGAGGAAAACGGTGGGCGAGACAAAGCCCCCGCGGGCCTGCTGACATGGCGCGATGAGCTCGAGGCCTGGATGGCAGAGCACCCGCCCACAAGGCCGTGAACACGCCGCACTTCTGCTACCGTTGCGCGGTGCGAATCGCGGAAATCGGCGTGATCCTGCTGGCGCTTTCGGGGTGCCGACCCGTGGAGGAACCCCCCTCCCAGCCGCCTGGCGACAGCGCGGCACCGCTGTCCGACAGCGAGACCGACGCGGGCGGCGAGGTCGATGACGGAGCCGCGGTCGCTTCGGACGACGAATGCGTGTCGCTCGTAGACGCGGCGATCGCCGAGGAGGCCTACGCTCGTGGGGTTGCCAAGCTCCGCGAAGCCAAGGATGGCGAGCACTATCTCGCGGAGCCGTTTGCCGAGGGGCTGGGCGCGCTACGAACGGCGGCGGAGCAAGGACATCGGGCGGCGCAGTCGCTGTATGGTCGGCGCGCGTTCGAGTCGATGTTCATGGCCGAAGCACCGAGTGAAGCGCAGCGCGATGACTACGTTTCGGCGCTGTCGTTCGTGCGGATCGCGGCCATCCGCGGTGACTCCGATGCCGCCGAGTACATGCCGGGGATCGGGTCCGAGATCGAGGCTTCGGAACCTCCGTTCGACTCGTTTCCCCCCGAGTGGATCGAGCAGGTCGTCGCCGACGCGGACACGTGGCTGCGGTGCTACGGCGAGTCAGCGGGCGACCGCGGAGCGCAATAGCGGATGGTGCTGGTGCCGGGTGGCGAGTTTGAGATGGGCTCCGCGCTGCGGCCCGACGAGCAACCCGTGTGTCTCGCGACCGTCGATCCGTACCTATCCGTGGGGCAACGTGCCCGCGCCCGATTGCACGCTCGCCGTAATGGACGACGGTGGGCTCGGTTGCGGCGCAGGCTCGACATGGGAAGTGGGCCCACGGGCAGTCCGATGGGCACCCTCGGCACGCTGCGCGGTGGCGGCTGGTACCACGCCGGGTTCGAGAACTCTGCCGTGACGTACCGCCACGAGATCGCGGTCGACTTCGCGGACCAGTTCATCGGCTTCCGATGCGCCCAGGCGCTGCCGTAGTCCTGCGAGCGTTCGCCCTCTATCGCTCCGCCAGGACCTGATCGAGCCAGCGCCGCAGGTTCTCGATTTCCCCGCGCTTGAGCGGGAGTCGGTGGTGCTGCGCCTCGTCTTGCGATTGCTCTTCGCCGCTCTCGCCCGCGATCGTGATCGTGAGAAAGTACGGAGCGCTCGTCGTCTTGTCGTCCTCCGCACCAAGGCAGAGCTGCACATGCGTCTGACCATCCGAGGCGTTGACCCCAGACAGGCAGAACAGGCTCATCGTTGGTTCATCACGCATCGAACGGATCCGATAAGAGCACAGTTCGGCGTTCGAGAATGCGCGGCACCACGATTTCATCGGGGAGCTGAGTTGCGAGCACCCGATGTCGCCGATTCACCGACAACCGGTCGGAGCGCTCTAGCTCTAGTCGTCGATGACGACGGTGACGGGAGACAGGGCGATCATGCTCGCGGAAACGGTCTGGTCATCGTCGTCGACGAGCTGGTCGCCGAGGTAGGCCCAGTCCGCTTCGCGGTGAGCGAGCAGGGTCAGGGCCTCTGCGTCGCGACCCTCGAGGGTCTCGTCGTCGTAGTCGAACACGACCGCCGCGGGTCGCTGCAACACGAGGCCCATCGGCTCGACCATGTACAGCGCGCTGGCGGCTCCCTCGGGTCCGGGCACGCGCTCGATCGTGAGCTCCACCGTCTCGTCGAGTGCACCCGCGGGGATCTCCAGGGCCATGCGCCCATCCTCGCTCACGATCACGCCGCCGTCGGGGCCGATGCCGTCGCCCACCAAGAGGTCACAGCCGGTCGCGGTGAAGGAGACAACCGCCATGGTGGCCAAAGTGATGCGAGCAAAGAGCGTGGCGGTCATTGTGTTCCCCTGTCCGACATCAGCCTGCATGCACCGACCTTCGATCGCCAGGCGAAAAAAAGAAAACACATCGTACGTAAACGTAAGGAAATGTAATACGAAATACTTTCAAATAGTTAGGTGAAAACCACGGCGAGAGTAATCCGCTGGCCGGGCTCGGTGGCGCCAACGTTGGGCCCACCGAGCGTGGCTGCGCAAATGTCGCGTCCTTCGTGGCAGAAGGTGTTCAGCGATCGGAGCGCGCTCGGGCGACGGCGGCCGACCACCCGTCGTACAGCTCCGCCCGCCGATCATCGGCCATCGCGGGCGTGAACGTGCGCTCGATGGACCGAAAGGCGGCGATCTCTTTTTCGCTCTGCCAAAACCCGGTCGCCAGTCCGGCCAAGTACGCCGCACCGAGCACCGTCGTCTCCGTCTGTGCGGGTCGCAGCACGGTGCGATCGAGGATGTCCGCCTGGAACTGCATCAGCAGATTGTTCGCGACCGCTCCGCCATCCACGGCGAGCGCTTCAATCGGCGCGCCCGCGTCGGCTTCGAAGGCCTCGATGAGATCGCGGGTCTGATAGGCGATCGCCTCCAGAGCGGCTCGCACGATATGCGCCCGATTGGCGCCGCGGGTGAGCCCCACGATCGTGCCGCGTGCGTCCATATCCCAGTACGGCGCGCCGAGCCCAACAAAGGCGGGCACGAGGTACACGCCTTGGGTGTCCTCCACCGATGTCGCAAGCTCTTCGGACTCGGCCGCGGTCTTGATCAGGCCAAGCTCATCGCGCAGCCACTGCACCACCGCGCCCGCGATGAAGACCGAGCCCTCCAGCGCGTAGGCGGGCTGTCCCTGCGCGTCGCAGGCGAGGGTGGTCAGCAACCCGCGATCGGAAAACCGTGGTGTCGAGCCGCAGTTGACCAGCGCAAAGCAGCCCGTGCCGTAGGTGTTCTTGAGCTGGCCGGGCGCAACGCAGCCTTGGCCAAACAATGCCGCCTGCTGATCGCCCGCGATGCCAGCCACAGGAATCGCCGCGCCGAGCAGCTCGGTCGTGGTCTCTCCGTATCGATGACTCGAGGCATGTACCTGCGGCAGGAGGTCTTGTGCCTCGGGGATCCCGAGCAAGCCGAGCAGCTCTGGGTCCCATCGCCGACCGACGATGTCGTACATGAGCGTGCGGCTGGCGTTGGTGTAGTCGGTGGCATGCACGGTGCCGCCCGTCAGCTTCCACAAGATCCAGCTATCGATCGTGCCGAACCGCGCGGTGCCATCGCCCATCGCGTCCTTCACCGCGGGGACGTTGTCGTGCAGCCAACGCAGCTTCGTGCCCGAGAAGTAGGCGTCGAGCGTCAAACCCGTGCGCTCGTGAAAGAGCTTCTCGTGGCCCGCCTCGGAGAGTTCTCGGCACAGCGGTGCGGTGCGGCGATCCTGCCAGACGATCGCACGGGCCAGCGGCTCGCTCGTCTTTGCATCCCAGACCACCGTGGTCTCGCGCTGATTGGTGATGCCAATGCCCGCGATGTTCTTGGGGTCGGTGCGCGAGACGATCTCCTTGAGCAGGCGCTCGGTCACCGCCCAGATCTCGGCCGCATCGTGCTCGACCCAGCCCGGCTGCGGATAGTGCTGGGCAAACTCCGAATAGACCTGCTCGACCGTCTGTCCCTGACGGTCGATGAGGAATACGCGGATGCCGGTCGTGCCAGCGTCGATTGCGAGCAGATGGTCGGTCATGCGCCCGTCACGATAGCCGAATTAGCAGCCACCGATCTGCACGCCACGACGAGGCGCCGTGCAGCTCGTCGACGGCCGGACCGCAGGAGACACCGTCGTCGATGGACCGCCGCAGCGTCGCGCTAGGAGCCCGTGGTGAAACCCAGTGCGGCCCCTCGCGACGTATTTTTTGTCGCTGGGTAGGAGCCGAAACGCCG